>JAQGAU010001928.1:0-17212 GCA_034698045.1 Paramacrobiotus richtersi | reverse complement strand
AACAGCATCCAATGGCATTCGTCTCGTAGATCAAGGTCGTAGCGGTATAGGACAGGATCTTCCTTTACGGTGCCCACGACGAACACGTACCGATCCATAACGGCAATACTGGTTACTTCCAAATCATCCGGCACATACTGGAATATGGTGGCATCCCCACTGCGCGGGTCGACGATGAAGGACATACTCCAATTAAAACCCACAAATACCGGGGAGAATTCTGTAACAAAGTGAACAAACAACGATCAACTAGGAACGCTAGCCAAGTTTACTCCACCAGCATTTCGAGCAGTCTCAGTCTCGTATCAACTGTCAAAGTTTCCAGAAAGCTGTTAAGGATAACTATTGCAACTTGATGTCAGCCAACTCCATACGGTATGACGGATCCGAACACACGTCGCCATCTAGATTCTTACCGCAAAATTTTCGAATTTTATGAGTTTGTTGCCGGGTTGCCACTTCTGTGGCCTGGAACACCTCCTCGGAAATTTGAACATCTTGGTTTTCCAGTTGGTCGTAAAACGCACCCAGCGTAAGCGAGAAATCGCGTACATAATCGACTCGGACCAGAGACATCAAGTCAGCCAGTAGCGCTACTCGTTCAGCAGGATTATGGTCGACCCAAGACAAGACAGCGTCCAACACAACGTCTTCATAGTCTACGTTGATGTCATCCGATCCGATGAACATCATCACCTACGGCAAGCGGGTTGTGTTAGTGCGAATTATACTAACGAATATGTTCGAAACACAATATGAGAGTGTATTACACCAGGACCTCTGCACCAGTGTGTCTGTATTACAACGTACCTGGTATTTGTCCAGCTGTAAAAACTCGGCCTGTTGGACAACCATCTGAAAGTGTCGCAGCACCTTTCCCTTGGCCCAGGTAGCCAAATCTGCCAGCTGATGCAGATCAGCCAGGCAGTACACCATTAAACAATTGTCGGCATCCAGATGGCGCCGAAGAAAGTCCACGCAAGCTTCCGCCAGAGGACGCATATCCACGAAGAGCGCCGCTTCCAACAGGGATACCACGTTTTCCTCGTCAATTTTCACTTCTGACGTGTAGGCGTATTTGACCAACCTGTAAAATGAGTCAAGTCAGCGTTCATGGAGAAGTAAACAAGAACGTTACACTGCAGCTTCAATGACGACGCACAATGGAAAGATGCGTACTACTTCAATGCAGGGATACGTTAAGGACGATCTAGCAGCTGCGGATCACAGAGCCAGTTCTCTTCGACAGTACGAAGTTACAACACAATCCGGAAAAGTCAGTCGGGGAAAGATGGTTCGCCAGTACTTACATGGACACAGCAGCACTTGGAATGTTGTGGAGCTGCACTTTGTACTTGTGGACTTCCTGCATGGAGGAGCTGAACATGGCTCTAAAGTACGGACTGCAAGCACTGAGGACCACGCGATGGGCATCAATACTTTCCGGATTGGTCTCCGAGCCTTGTAACATAACATCACACAAGGTTCCCTCGTTGCGCAGATCCCACAAAGCTTCCCCCAAGCTCAAAGGCACGGCCGGAACTGCTGTCATGATACTGATGATAGATACAAATGTGAATTACTCAAATAAGAGAAGATTGAGCGTTCCCGGTCGGAGTGCCTGTGCACGAAATGTTCGGTAAATTTACAGCACAGGGAGACAGAAGGGATAAGCACCGTCTTGGATAAACAGCGAGACCGAGAGCGTACAATATCGAAGATGAAACTGAAACTGATTGAATCAAAGTTTCGCATTAATCAAAGAAACGAAAGATTTTTCCAAGTTGTGAGAGATGTGGGCCATGTGGCAAGCGAATCACTTCTTTACTGGTTGACCAAAAATATCGCATGTTTGGCCCAGTTTGGGTGCAATCGTATACGAACAGAGGCGCAGACTTCGCTAATCGCTAGTACAATGCGTGACTCAGTTGACTGGACTGTACTGACGGCCAGTTACTGTACATACAACACAAACTATGTATCCACATGTACAGTAGATCTGTCGCTTTACGCGTACGGTATAACAAGAATATCTGTTATCTGTCTCTTATTTAGATGCTATTATGATTCCAGCAACCGGGATCTCTGCATATTTTGGCTTAACCCTCTGGCACTGCCCCAGATTGGGACATGGTAATTAAAAATGAATTACAGATCTGCATACCACACTTTCTGTTTAACATGTCGCTTAAATTGCTACGGTATGCTATCTAGCAACAAGAAACAACCTTGTCTTTAATTGGTTCAGAATTTTCAAATCGGTGGTATTAATAAAAAACGATGTGCCAGTCTGGCCCATAAGCGACCGGAAATCAGACTTTCTGCTTCTGAACCTGACATGTCTACCTTATATACACGAAAACAATTGGGTGATAAGGACAGTTTGGCCTCCCATCTGGTTAATTTATCTACGATATTTGCTTCAGACACTAGGGAAAACATCCCGGACCCAAGTGATAGCCAGTTTCATCCGTCTACTTTTGCAGAGTGACGTCCGATGACCAGTTCATCCAGGTGGAGCTGAACGGACGCAGTGAAATGACGAAATCAGCAAAAAATTTGATTGCAACTAGCGCAGGAAGTATCCTAGTAAAACTGATTATTAGCTGGTGGCACTAAGCAAGTGCCCGGATGAAACCGGTTCCAAACTGAATGTTATGTTTTTTGAATCGATTTTGAATATGGATCTCAAGAAACCCTGAGGCGGCAGCCGAAGGTGTTTCTTGTAGACTACAGTATATAGCGCACTATACTTTGTTTTTGCTTTGTTGCAGACGTACCGTCCCGTACGTCGAACGGGATCATGGTATCACTGGTATGTATAAATACTTGATATTAATACCACGTGTTATGCGGTTTCTGTACACGGCCTATTTGCAGAAATGCTCCTGTAAACGGTGCAGGACCAGAAACGATTCTGTATACAGTATACCGTATGTATTTGTTTGCATTTTCTATGAAGTATTGATACGTACCATATTCCGTCTGATGACGGTACGTCTGTGATGAAGCAAAAACAAAAGTGCACACTGCAGTGCGATCTAGTTACATATGCATAATATGTGGAGGCAGATTGCTGATAACAGTGATACATAATTGAGACGTGAAAGGGTCGATATCGAAAAAAGATTCGCAAATAGCTTCCAGTCGTTACAGACTTACAGTCAGTTTGCCCAGATACAAGTTCCCATTAGTGCCGATTGTCCCGGATACCAAGTACCAATTACCATACTGCAAGTACTTCCCAGATCCATACCATACAAGATCCCAGCCTTCCATGTCCAGCAGTCCCAGATCCCAAACCCAGGTTTTCGTAGTACCCCATCGGCACACTCCACGCAGTGGCTCTTCTGGGGGGTGGTCAGTGATCTGCGGGAAAATGGTCCGATCACGGAGAAGGGACTGGATTTCACCATCGGGCGAGATGCTATCCAGAGTATTACTAACGTTCCCGAGCGGAGCAAACAGCATTGTCTCCCAAAAGCGCGAGCGAAACAGTAAAACGGAATAACAGGACAAAATAACAGCTACTGTACCATGACTGCGCTTCATGAACATTCTCATGACCATGACAATAACGCCAGCTACAAGCAAATATGTACAACGAAAGTGATTAAACGTACACCTCGGTTGGTACAGTATCTCACTCAAATTTTTGATCGGTCACCACTTACAGTACTGGAATTTATACTGAACGAACGGTGACATTTTGTTCGATTGCCCCAATAGTCAGTACATTTTTGAAGGAAAAGACGAATAAAAGGGTAATATAGAAGCAGCACAGAAATAATGGCCGGTACAATGAAAAATATGTGCCCTGGATCTGGAAGGTGCTGTACTCCATACTAGGCATTCTTTTCAACCGTTTCGAACCTAGTGGCTTCTTTACACAATGGATCCTTATTCAAAATATGCATCGAAAGATGCTTTCTGTAAAGCCCAAATGTTACAGTTACCGCCAGGATACGTGTGACAGCTGTAGTACTGTTCGTAGCTTCCGCCGTTTGTTGAACGTTGCATTTGGCTAAACTGAATAGTGAGTGCCTTTGTGGCAAACCACTGCGGCATAAACTGTTCATAATAAAGCTACTTCCATTACGGAATGCTTTAATCCGGCTTACGTTTTCCACAAAAACGCACACTCAACAGGTGGCATCATTCCTGTCGGCTGTCAGAGAAAAGTTGACTGATGAACTATTCGAAGCATTTTTACCGTGAGTCTATATCGCAGTAACCCTAACACTGGACTCTCCATTGAATATGACACTTCCGGGTAGATGCTTGCTTGGGACTTAACAAACCTGTAGCAACTAAACGCAAGTCAGGCTCCTAGCTGTCTGCCGTTCATACTCCCACTAGTAGTTTGAAGTGCGAACAAGCTTCCCACTACAGATACCGTAGTATATTACATGGAATCTCTTTGGCTTTATGAACGAGAGACACCAACTGCTCATTCCAGCAAGCTAACAGTGAACTTACGCTTGACACCCGGCAACAAGCCATTTTAAGCCGTCCAGGTACATATAGCATAACGTCAACTTACGCGTTTGTGGTGTGTGTGTACACGTATGATACCATGGTACAGCATTAAACACTTACGCGTGTATTTTGGACGGCACTTCATTATGACATTTACTATGAGCTTTGTCGGACAGTCATTATGGAAGCGCCGCGGTTCCATTATTTCATGATGTTCGCATGTTTCCGCTTCCATGACACTTCCGTGATTCGATCCTGTTGAAGATGTCTGCAAAACCGTACATGACAGTATAGCAGAATAACTATGTGCTTCTGTATAAAAGGAAGGCGATTCTGGATCGTGAGTAGTAAGTTCCCAGCTTTGTGTAATACAGTACTTCGGAGCGTCGGAAATGGAAATACATCCGGCCCCTTTCTCTGATTGTTGTACAGGGCGGTTTTTGTTACTCATTTAGTGTAAAGACGCGAAGTTTTGAGAGAAGTTCAGTTCAAACTTCGGACCAGATTTTGCTGTTCTGCTGTAAAAGTACAAGGCTTTACTTGAAACCCGCGCGACATCGACTAGTTTAAATTTATTCCCGTCCGCAAGAAATAACGTTCCGCGGTTGCTTGATGTCACGGGATTCCTAAACAAAGCGAGATCGTTGTAACGGATTCGTAATACAGGATCTTCATGTACAGTACTGTTTTCATACAACATCGGGATACAGCGATAACTCCACGCGCTTCACATTAGAAGCTAGAATGGACGCACTTTGTGGTCATACGAATTTTTTAGCATTTTAACGAGAAAAAAGATTATTAAGACATTGCACGATACAAGAAAATTCTAACCGTGCCACACTCCAAAACATTTTCCATAGTTCTACGTACACTCCATTATGTTGGTAAACAGATCTGTCAGTCTCATTGGCAGGGCTGTCATTCACTGCATAATTCCTCCATGCTATTATAATGCATTCATTTTCCAGCACCAGGTTGTGCTCGTTTTGACAGCATACTTGTCGGATATGCGCGTTATTTCGATTTGTGTACGATGTAGGTGGTGTTGCAACCTCTACAATCATACGAAAACGGTTGGGTAATACTAAAGGTTTTAAAATAATATTATTAACCATATAGCTTACCGGCATGAATATTTGCCTCCGCAGTCAAACCGCTGAAACCGGCAACTTGCAAGGAAGGATTGAATTTTCAGCAAATAAAAGTTCGACATTCTTAATTTACCTGCTAAACAACATTTGTCAGCCCCGGCTTTACAGTATAAGACTGGTGCCATCGCTGCATTAGCGTCGTCCAAAATGGCGGGAGCGTGGTGATATGCTGTGGACGGCTTGATACTTGACGAGTGCATCCACTAGTTTCAGCTTATCTGTTCGTTTGCTTGGTCGAACAGTGTATGTTTCGGCTGAAATTATGCGTAGTAATTTAAGAATCACATGGGAGATACCGCGGTCATGCTGCATCTTTTTATTGGTATCTATACTGGATGCGTTTTGCTGTTAATCGATCTGGGAAGCTCCTTTTTTTCTACGCTTGCATACATAGTCTGCTCTGTGGCAGTGTTTTATTTGTTTCGAAAAATTAATGTCATACACAGTTGCATGGCACCTGTTGGACCGAAATTGCCAAAAGAAAATAGTTGTATAGTTTAGTCCACGGCCTGGATGATTTTGCACATTTCGGCTAACTCGGCAGCGCATCCGGTGGCATCCGCAGAGGTAGGTTTAACTTACTCGCTGAGCACAGTTCGAAAGCCCCCGAACATTGCGTACGTATTTGCCCGAGACTGACGATTAACACTATCAACGAAAAGATTCCAATAGCACGATTTATACTATCACCTGATGCCAAAATTAATACTCTAGAACAGCTTTATCGCACGCAGCGTCATCATCTGCTGAGGACAGAAAATAATTTTGACGGACGGAAGACAGGAGAACGCCACAACAATACCGGCCAGCGCGCATCGGCAGTTCGTGCTGTAAGTATATGTAAGCCGCTAGCTTTTTGAAGTCTGCTTTTCTGTATATCTGCATCTCCGTTCATACTGAAATGCTTTTGATTGTACAGGAGGATAAGCCGGAAAAACGTTTGGCAACTGACCGGCAAGAGATTACAGCGATTCATTGACAGATTCACAAACCACCAGTTGCATAAGACAGCAGAGTACGCTTGTTCGAAGTTTGGTACAGTTCAACGGATTGCACATTTAGCCGAGGAATGCTGTATGTATGCGGACGTCTTTCGCTGTGTGATCGGTCAGTCACTTTCTTGATTCCTTTAATTTACGATTATAATGAGAAAATACGAGCATATGGATACTGACGTCGTTAGGGGACTATTAATGGAACATTCACACTGCACGACATACCAGAAAAATTTAATGTTGAGAACTTGGGTTGTTTCATTGGCTTGGTACTAAAGTTATGAACCGATGGCGGCTAGTGTAATAAAGCATATGGGACACGTAACACCGTTTGTGTTGAAAACAACGTCCAGATAGACACTCCTCATTAGATAAGTGCAATATCAGTGTGAGGCCTGGAACAATATCCAGGCTTCAGCGGGAGCCATTTACAGTCGGAAAAAGCGTACAGATCGACCATCTGTTGGGCGGTTTGTTGTACAAACTTCTTTTCCGGTCGTCTCTGAGCAAACGACGACT
This sequence comes from Paramacrobiotus richtersi, assembly GCA_034698045.1. Classification (NCBI taxonomy): domain Eukaryota; kingdom Metazoa; phylum Tardigrada; class Eutardigrada; order Parachela; family Macrobiotidae; genus Paramacrobiotus; species Paramacrobiotus richtersi. The sequence goes on along the minus strand of JAQGAU010001928.1, from coordinate 10,065 downwards.
TCGATCCAGCGAAGCAGACCATGCGGAAACTAACGGAAAACTTTTGATGACAATTCAACCAATTCTTGTGGCTTTGTTTGTGGAGACACGTGTGTCTGCCGGTAGGCTAACTCGTTACATGATAATATTATCATTATCAGTTTGGCAACTTATTGCAGTGGTCTGGTTCTTGCAGGGGACTACAAATTGCGATACCGTTGAACAACAGTTGGCCTAATGTCCAACACTGAGAAATATGCGGTCCGAGAGCCCACAGTGTGGTGCTGGAGCTACAGGCGCGGGCGCTGGAAGAACTACGCTGCTATCAGCTTGGTGATTATGTCAAGGAATAGGGCTGGTTGAAAGTCAACTACCAAGCCCGTAATGCAACATGCGCTATGAGCCCATCGCTGATTCTTGCCACGTGAGTGCCATGGGCCGTGAATAATATTCCCTTGATTGGCGTGCTGCCGGGGCTACTTAACCTGTCCTTGAATTCTTTTCATTTAATTTACATTTTAATTTACACATGTCCAAACAGAAGAAAAGTTACAGCAAGCGTTTGGCGGCATTTACTCGGTGATTCCAGCAATCCTGGATCCAGCTCCTGCCAGTCCGGGGTTTAATGAAAGTGTGGACAGTGTAACAGTGCCATTCTTTGCCCGTAAGTGCTTCGAAAACTGCGCTTGACTGTAATGTGACTAGGGTATTTCTACCGCTACTCAACTGGTCCTATCACAAGTCTAAGCAGCTAAGCTTTAGTTAATTCCTTTTCCACTGGCGGGCATGACAGCCTGACTGCTCAAACTCTGGAAATTAATGATATCAGTCAATGTTCCCTCACTCCCGAACTATGCAATCCACCCAATTCGCCGGAAGTATAACGGGCTGCTGGGAGGTTGTGCGAGAGTATTGATGCAGCAGAATATATACAGCATCTCCAAGCGCTGCATGGCGCCGTGCTATCGACCGAATTCGCGCATTTGGCGTCAGACCTTGAAGCAAACCTTACGGCCGTGGAACACACGAAACGCCTGATGAGAGACGACTGGGAAGAAAACTTTACCGCTGCTTGTGGGGCTCACTGCAAACGCAAATGTGTCTGCCGGTAAGATGATGTGTGGTTTGACACGATATAATATTAGCAGGTCAAGCAATTTTTGGTTACTGCAGGATGATACAAACTGAAGTGCCCATGCAGATTGAACTACTTACTGCGAATATCCGGGAAGTATGCGGTCAAAGGGCGCACGATTTGGTGGTGGTGATACAAGGACGGCTGCTGAGCACTTTCCACTGCTCAGAGTTTGGGAATTATGCCAAAGATTTCGAATTGTTCAACTTCAAGTACCAGGTCAACAGAACAACCCCCACACCCAAACAGTGAGCGGTTTCTGGTGGACGGTGTGCATTGTAATGTCCGTTTTAAAATTCTGCTTTCGACGCTACTACATCTCGCATATTATGCCCCAGGTTCTGCATAATTAGTTTTTTTTCTTCCAGTTTTTCGTCAACTAGTAGACCAGTTACCGCTGCGTTTGGCTGGTTTGCTGTGTAAATGAGAAGTAGTGCTCCAGGTACTGTTCAAGTTGTCTGCTGCTAGATAAACAGTTAACGTATTCCAGAGCTTTTATGCGTAATCGTAAGTCAAAAATGCACATAAAAATTACCAATGGCACCATAAACTGGGGATGGTTTGCGCTACCGATAATTATGGCCGCAACTTCGTGATTGAACGTCAAAAAACGGCCATGACCGTCAAAAGAGATAATTTTATAATTAAATGAGCCGTTAATGGCGCTGTTGTATTTGAAAAGATGAATTCATTCAGATCTTGACAGCATTTCTCACCGAAAAACCTGCAGGAGAACCTGCAGCCAGCATAATACGTACATCGTTTTCAAACAATGGTGCCGTGTGCGGTGTCGTTGGTCCAGAGGTCGCGTCAGTTTAGCAAAGCATATTAAACGAGGAGACGGAACTCGCTGGTCGACTGATGTCGAGTGAACCAGGCCAGATGAAGAGTACGAGGATCTTGATCCAGGCCCGTAATATCTACTTTTTGGGAGGGGGGGACAAGTGCGCGCGGGGGGCGGATTTGGGTCAATTTTGTGCGCGGGGGGCACACATTTTTCCCAAGTCTGCGGGGGGCGCGGATGGAAAAAAATAAAAATAATTAATTTAGAAAATTCCAAAATTCACAATTTTTAAGCTTTTAATTTAGGCGGGAATTTTCGAACTGTGAAGGTTTTTGAATTTTTGTAGCGGTAAACCAATAAAAACCTGAATGTTTTCCAAATTATTTAGCTAGTTTTTGCAGTTAACCTTTCGAAATCCGTAAAAAAATTTCAAAAAATTTTGTGCGAGGGGGGCGGACCGATTCCGAAGCGTTCAGAAAAGTGCGGGAGGGGCACACAAAACGGCTCGAAGAGGGGGGCAAAGTGCCCCCCTGCCCCCCCCCCCATTATTACGGGCCTGTCTTGATCCCACCGTTTTGTGTGCGTTAAGGTCTTGTGGCTACCATTGTAGTATCGACATGTTTCCAGGCTTCCAGAAAAGCTGCGTAGCAGTTCTAACCAGCCTGCGAAACGCCTAACTTTCTGGTACGTAAGCAACTGGGACGCAGTATGCGAATGATACGGCTGACCGCTGACAAATGACAGACAGATACACGTGCTTCTTCATTAACCATTCATCCATCTTCCGGTCATTGTTAAAAATAAATGCTTAAACTTGCGTGGACTGGGTACTCTGAACGCACTTTATCGTCATACAGAAACGTCAGATCGCTTTTTATTTCAAACGGGTGACATCATGAGTACGACAGAGATTTCGATTTCTCCAAACAGAATGCGTACATGAAACGCCTGGTCGTCGCACAGTTGAACATTTTTCGGTAAACTAGCCATTAGAAAGGTTAGTGACAACATATCACACGAACCGAAACACGCAAATGGCGAAAGATTCTAAACCGGGAAACGGAAAAAAACATGGACGTTTCATTTGATAAAAGAAATTAATGAACGCTGACGACAGGAAAAGAACTAATGGCCGATGCAAACTGAACAGTGATAGCAGATGGTTGACCAAGGCCACCAAGCGCATGGAGATGGATGAGAACACGGGGAAAAGAAACGGCAAAATGCTCGGCGCCGCCATTCAACTACGGACAAAGATTCATGGGTCTGCTTGAGATTTCACACGGCGGCGTCCACGAGGATGCAAAGGTATAATGTCGGGGGTGTTTTCTTCGGAATCAGTGCCCGCTCCGCTGTTTACATTGGCACGAGTCAATCCTATAAAAACAGCACAACTAATAATACTGTCACCGACATGTTGAGACTATCATCTGAGATATGCCGTTGCCTAAATAGCGGAATAGCAGGTGTGCGGTTTTAAGTAGGCGTAAACCAAAGCAATCGTCAGCTTGTGCGCTTACCCACACCAACAACCCGGGTGACCAGACGCCTATCCAAAGTGTTACCTCGCTTTCCTCCAACCGTGCTCACTGCTTCCTTTGGAGATGTTGGCTTGCTTAACGGTGTTGGCTACGCTATCCACTTTGGTTTCAGGCTCGCGGTTTAAAGACTGTTGGCTAGAAGATTCACTCCCACTCGAAGATGGCTCGCTGTCATAACTGTGGCTCCCCTCTTCCGCACTCACATAATTACTGCTGAAATCACTGTCTTCGCTGGAATCTCCGGCCGGTTCCTCGTTGTGAGGTAATCCGTGTACAGTTTCGAGTTGTACCCGTAAAACAGACAGAGTGGAACAGGTGTCAGCTGGCGGCACAGACCGCTCTTGACGTAAAATAACATAATATGAGGATTCATAATACGATATGCGTTGTGAATATGTGTTTTTCGCATATGTTTAGGCGTAAAAAACGGCCCAATAAGCTGACGCCAGTTGTGCACCGACAGTTTTGGCGCGTCGGCTTATCTTGAGAGCGATGAACTGGTTGAAATTTCTGTTGTGATCGTGATGTCTGCACTTGCAGCTAAGCGTGCATTATTGATTTTTACCAATTTTCGGTACGGCATGTAAATAAACTTATATTCGGCAAAATGCCCAGAGAAAATCTTAAGCAGTCGGCCATTGAACTAATTGAAAATGTTATTTTGCTCGACTGTTTAGATGATTATTCGACTACAATTTTCAAACTCCTCTTTCGAGGTGATGATAACTTTCTGGGCGACTGTACAGACATTGCCGTAATTAGTTCCGATACCGACGATGACCTAATTTCTTACATGTCAGTTCGCCTATATCTGGAATATATTCGTTATGTAACCCGCCTAATTGTTCCAAAATGCGATTCGTTTTTTGAAGTTCTGCTATTTAATCTGGATGACAATCGGTTTCGGCAAGAAATGCGACTTTCCCGCACAACTTTTGAATCGGTGCTCGACCGGATATCTAATCACCGAATATTCTCCAGCAATTCAAACCATAGTCAGGCGCCGGTAGCTAAACAGTTATGCGTGGCTTTATGCCGGTCTGGGTCATCCGGAAATGGCGTAGGTGTGGGACAAGTAGCCAGAAAATTCGGGATTTCTGAAGGGAGTGTGGATGTTTTCACGAAACTTGTTATAGTAGCGCTGCTGTCGCTGGAGAGCAACATGGTGCGCTGGCCAACTGCTACAGAGAAGCGGGAGATTAAGCGTCGTATCAAGGAAAAATATCATTTCCCAAGCTGTATTGGTTTCGTGGATGGGACTGACATTGTACTGTCTGCAAAACCAGCCTTTAACGGGGTGGAATACTGGAGCCGGAAAAGAAGCTATTCACTGTCGGCAATGGTTGTATGTGACCACACCTGCCGCATTATGTACATCTGTTGTGGCTTTACTGGATCCACGCATGACAGTCGTGTTTATAAGAGCACTGCGCTCTTTAAAACTGCCGGAAATTTTTTCCAAAACGACGAGCACTTACTGGCAGATAGCGCGTACGCCATCTGCACTACGGTCCTACCCCCATACCGGAAAGGTGAGAAACAAAGATGCAGAGAAAACAGGAGATTTAACAAGGAACATTCACGGACAAGGGTCAGAGCGGAGCATTGTATCGGTATGGTCAGAAATCGTTTTCAGTGTTTAAAAGGCTTAAGAATTTTAATTGCTTCTGAATCTGATCATACTCGAGCAATTTACTGGTTTTGAGCTTGTACTGTATTACATAATATCTGTGTGGCCGCCAAAGACCCGTACGAAGAAATTTGGGGCAAATTACCAGATCGAGCATCGAACGAACGAGGAAACGAAACCGGAGATATTGTTGCCATTATGGATCAAGGCCCGCAGAAGCGGGAACGTATCAAACAGTGTGTTTTAACAAGCGTTTTAGAATCATGAAAGTTATGTACTTCATCAGCTATTAATTGACTAAGGAAAATGAGACAGGAGTTGATTTCGCGGTATGTCTAAACCACAATCAAAACTCAATAGCAAGCTCACGCATTTTAATTCGTAATTCCATTTTACGATTTTCGGCGTCCATTTTTCGGATTTCTCTGTCTCCTGCTTCTCCCTCCAACTTTTTCTTTTCCAGCGCCAGTTTGTCCTTTTTTTCTTGCGCATCAATGTCCATCTGCTTCTGTTGCATCTCCCGTTTTTTTTCTTCAAATCCGTCCCGCCGTGCCGCCGTGGCTTGGACGACTTCTATTTCCTTGTCGTGGCGGGCAGTGCGGCTTTTGTCCAGTACCAACATTGTCTCTGGAAACGACAGCGGTGGCTGTTTGGCAGGTTTTCCTTTAACGGACACTGAATTGATATCCTTAACCATTTGCCTGTTTTTCTCTCCCTCTGAATCACTGCTTCCATCTCGTTGCATTCTGTGGTCCTTACGGCTTGGCATCTCGAAATCAGCGTCTTCAATGAGCCAGGAGATTCGTCCATCTGGCTGTTCGTTTTCAGCACCGCCGTCCGGATGTTCGTAGTTTGCAGTAGTCCTCGACGTTTCACCAGCAAAAAGCACATCTTCCGGACTTGCACCCGTAATGCCAGTTTCGCTGACACTGGGCGGTTGAATAGAGGCCCGGCAGAAAAGTACAGGATCCAGTTCGAAGAAGTATTTGCTGCCTTTTTCAGTTCGGCTGAAAGACAACTGCGTTTCAGCATTCTTTGCACCCAAACTGGTTAATTACGTCACAAATTTGCAAAAAAAAAACCAAAATTTTAAAAAACTCAAATTAGTGAGAAAATACTTCATTTCCCATTTTCTCGGTTAGGGAAAACGATTTGCCATTGCAAGATTTCAATTTAAAAAAGTTACATTTTAAAGTTAATAAAAAACAAGAAAAACACTTCAAACGTTTTTGCTTTTGACATATAAGTTATGGCCCACACCATAGTTACAACTTTTAAAAATTTAAAATTCAAAAAAAAAGTTGTTTTTTAAATTTATTTACCCTGGATAGTTGGGTTTTTCAGGTTTCCATCCCGATCCAAGTCCTTGTCGATCATGCCATTTCCAGTGTAGTTCAACCAGTCGTTCGCTTCTTTATACGCCGTTACCCAGTTCTCGATCTTAACCTTGATCTTTGTTGCATCATGAGGTGTAGTCTTGCACCTGGCGGCAATATGATACGATATGACACGGGCAATGGCATCGCCGTTCTCTAGCTGCGGCGTCGTGGACTGCGTCTCTCTACCTTAGAGAGAGAGGTAGAGAGACGTAGGGTAGCGAGACGCAGTCCACGACGCCGCAGCTAGAGAACGGCGAAGCCTGGCTGCTCGGTTTCAGTCTCTTCCATCGCTTAAATGATGCTGCATTCAAATCAGTCGAGGACGATGAGGACATAATTCCGTGTGATATTTCATTAGCATACGGAATTATCTGCGATTTTAAATTATAGTGGATATTTTTAACTGCTGAGAAAATTAGCCTGGATTGTGTTCGTAACTTGTAAACAAAATGCGCAAACAGCTAAGAACGTGTGGATGTATGCCAAGGCTTTGTGTGTAATGAGCGGTGTTTCGCAAATGATCGTCTGAATAAGCTGCTCTCGACTAGCTTATTCATAACCGATATTTCCGCATGAAAGTGGGCGCAACTCAAAACGCGTATTCATGTGTCATCGCAAAATGGGCCAGTTATGAAGCCGTTTCTTATCAGAGTTCAGAGTCCACATATGCGGAAAACGTTTATCTCCAACGACAATCGTATTTTGAATGACATTAATGTTAGAAGTGCCTACCTTGATGAACAGGGCTTTGATCATACCCACACATCCAGGTTCGTAATAGGTGGTTAAGGTATGCTTAGCGCCGAGATGTTTGAGTCCTTTGTGGTGATTCATAAATGTGAGGTTGTTATAGGCCTGGAGCTGTTTCTTAAAGGCTTCTGATTCGGGCTCAGATGCCCCCCCCCCCCCGAGTTCTCTTCTGGCACTTTCATTGTCAACATAAAATCGCCACACATATTTGTTCATCGGTTCTCGGACACCACTCCTCGCCCAAGAGATAAATTCATCTGCCCGTTCCTGTTAACATCAAAATTCGTACAGTAACAAAGTATACTTGTTAGCGTTAAAAAGTTTCAAGGTTCAAAACTCATACAGTACACGCATCCATAGTCATCTTGTGCTTAATCTGTACATGTTTAATCTCGGCTGTACTTACATCCACGGGAACCAGATGCCAAAACACGATAGGGGGAAAGTTCTTTCCAACAACATCCATCCACTCTGCAAATCCTTTCCAAGCGTGAAGAGGGCCCGGTGGCTGCATAAACAATACAGAGTCAAATGGGGGTGGGATAATTTTATGGAAATGTCAAAGTTTGCATCCCATCGATTGGCAATGGCATCTTTGTAATGCCGTTCTCCCATATCATGCATAGCGTTCGCTTTCGTCAAAAGTTACTGACATTAGGAGGACGCATTTGCTCGAACTTACCAGCTGCGGAATACAAGACCCGTCCTCGGGCAGCTTCTTTAACACTTTTCTGGCACGTTTAGCGGTGAAATTAACAACGATCAGGCCCTCGTCGTAATTACTGCAAGCCTTTTGAAACGGTGTCAAAACAACCTATAGAAACAAATCAACGTGTTAGAATTTTTCTAGAAATTAATAATTGATTCAAACAATGTACTTTCTCTTGCGCCATTGCAACTTCCCGAAAGGTGTTCTTAAACATACACGATCTGGTACCCAAAAGTAAAAAGTTAAGGCAAACGTTTGAGGAGGCGCCGGCCAGATACGCTTAAAAGTATACGCTAGTGCTCTATGCACAACGTAGAGGCATTTTATATCACACGTCATCTAGCACCGGTCAAAACATTAGAAACACCAATAAGAAATAAATCTGTTGAAAATTAAAATTAACTTGTAAATTAATTTAAAAGATTACAAAATCATAAAATGCTCAAAATTATAAAATTAAAAAAACAAAAATTAATATGCTGAAAAGTATACATGAGATCAAAATCATACATATTCCATTCAACCTGTCATAAAATGATTTCAGCAAGAAAGGATACAGTGAGTTTTGATCAACATCGCTACTCGGCTACGGGAAACGTTGGAACGAAAACTGTTTCGAATAGACATATACTTTATGCGGTCAGAGAAACATGATATTCTACCCCAGAATGCAGGTGCTACGCGAACAGTATCAGTAAGCCAGTTTACAGGCATATGGCTTGTCTGTGTGTTTTTGTGACCGAAAAGCTCTGTTTACAAAATATTTCACATCGGCATCATCATTAATTTTTCGAAATAACCTGCGGCAATCATATCCGACGGGATGGAAAGTACTGTGTTAAAAAAGTTTTCTCAGCGGTACAAGAACATTCGCCATACTCCATACCAAACCATACACAAAATCCTAGTTACTTTCTGAAGTTTTCTTTGATATCGAGTGACTCAACGTTATACTTCCTTAATTTCATGAAACCTATTCATAAATGCGCTTGAGTAATGATTAAATAGGTTTACGTCAGTACACTTGGTAAAACTGAACTCTGCCACCCCCGACTGCTGTGCGACACCAATACTGTACATCATGATTACACATGATCAGACCGTCTTGAACCCACGCAAATAAAGTACCTCATCGTTGTTTACGTTCTGCTGAGGAGCCAAGGAAGCCGCCCAGTCTGCCGGGTGCTGTATCGCAGGAAAAAACCTCTACGAAGCCCAAGCATCAGACGTACAAAATCATGACTCGGCTGCACTATGTACATGTCGTTAATTAAAGATTAATATGGAAACCCAGTTCAAAATGCGGCTGGCATCTGGGAAAACGATCCATCATCAGTACAGACATATGGCACCAAATGCTTAAATCAGCCACGTCTTTGAATTCACGGAAAACTGCGCGTAGGGTTTTAGGAAGAAGCTAGTGAACCTTCTGCACATGACTGTAGCTAGGACCCACTCACCCAGTAAGCAAATCAACGGAACTCTGATGCGTTCATCGGTTCGGGTACCAATCTAACAAGAGCGCGTACTCACTTGAACAAAAATGTTTGATTGTCATTTGTCGTGCTGTATTTCGAGCTGAACTTGGTTGTATTTCGAGCTGAACTGAGAGGAAAAGATCTCTTGTTGTTTCTAATAGGAAGGCTTGTCTTGGTTCGACTCTAGCCTGACCTCGGCATGTTTTGGTTCTGTGATCTTGTAGCGGTGTTCTTTAGGAATTTTTGAAGGGGCATGTCGAATTGAGTGGCTGGCATAAACGGTACTACGAAATTTCGGCGAGGCGCGCGACCTTTCGGCGCGCGACTTTTCGGAGACGCAACACATGGGCGCGGCAATGTTTAAGCGCGGCAACGTTTCGGCGTTTTGACAAAACGGCGTCGCGCGCTGCGGCGCGCGACATTTTGGCGACACAACACATGGGTGCGATGATTGTTTAGATGTGTAAAAGCGTGCCGCCACGCGTTTTAATTGACGCACTCTAAAAATGCCAATTACGCATAATAATGCCACAAAACATGCAAACCCCAGTTACGCTCAAATGCCAATATTTATCTCGTCAGAGTTCATCGCAGATAATACAGCCAGTTGTATGAAACAAGATTCACTACCTCAGACAAATATGGATAAAAAGCACGTTATAATGTCGGTAGAGTCAGCA
>JAQGAU010001927.1:0-17226 GCA_034698045.1 Paramacrobiotus richtersi | reverse complement strand
CCGCGGGTTAATTTTCCGAAATTTTTTTCGAAAATTTCGATTTTTTTGCATTTTTTTCGCTTGGAAAAAGCTCCCAATACGAAGAAAAAGCTGATTTTTCGTAAAAACAGCGCAAAAAAACATTAAAAACCGCTAAAACAATAAAAAAAATATTTTTTTTAATTAATTTTTTTTTAATTTTCTGTCCGCCCCCCCCGCGGACGTCTAGAAATTGTCCGCTCCCCCCGCGGAAAAAAAACGGCTAAAGTCCGCCCCCCGCAGGCGTCCGCCCCCCGCCTCTCCAAAACGTAGTTATTTCGCCCCTGATTTAACAAGAAGTTTTTTCTGCATATTAGGGCAAAATTATTCGTTAATGTTTCAAAATTTAGTAATCAGTTCGCAATGAAAAGCCGCAGAACATTTCTAAAGGAACAATTTGTGGCAAATGTCGCTTCACACCGAATCTCTCGCATCGACGCTCCTGAATGCAAGGAATGATTCATGAGTACAACTAAAAATGCATCTGAAATTTTTTTGAGACTAACCAGATACTTTACATCTTTTTCAGAGCGCAAGCAATCGAAAAAACCCCGAAAAATAATGAAAAATAACTGAACAAAATGTGTCAACAGTTCTGCACTTCTGACTCGATAAAAAGAACTATTTATATTTTATTGCAAATTTTTAATCGAACAGGAATTGAATAATAATTTATGTTATTTATGTACAACTCATAATATTTAATATTTATTATGATAACAACTGTAAAAACTATGATTTCCGAAAGCGATTCTCTTACCAATCCAATTTCCCTCTGGACTCTGCACCAGCGTCGACCAGGCGGCCTCCTGCTCGCGCACCTTAACGGGATCCAAATACTCGAGAAAGTCCGTCAGTACACTGACATCCTTCTATCCGCGGACCACCCAGCCGTCATCCAGAAAGAAGGGAATCCACAAGGGATGCAACGGATCCTCCTGGATAGCCCGCACCAACAACTCGGCCTTGATCCCCACCTCCGGCACCTCCATCAGCCGTAGGCAGCGGGTAACGCGCGGCCACTTGTCAAAAAAATCATCCAGCTGATAAAACACGGCCACTTTTCTGTCGAAATCGAAGGCCCGCCGCCACGGGGACGAGGTGTACAACGGCGGGTACGCCAGTCCGTGGAGACGCTGGAGTGTCATAATTTCACGGTCCGGACTGGGCGTACCCGAGTGGATGGAGCGGATGTCGTCCTCAGAGTCCTCTTCATCATCCAGGCCGTTCTGCAGATGGTGGGATGAACTTTTATTGGGAGCCATTGTTGTACACAATAGATCACTCAGTGGACAGAGAAATGATAAATCTGAGAAGTTCTTCGCTAAATCATTCATCGGTTAAGATTTTGTAAAAAAACTTTAAAACACCTTCGTGATCAACAGACGTTGCAACGGATTAGCACGGAAACGAAGGTTCCAGAATCCGAATCCGGTTCATACTGGCAGCCAGTTCGGGCTTCGTGCACGTTATGACAGCATTCATGGTGAGCCGAAGGGTGCCAAATGGCAGACACTCTGTGTCACGTTATGTAATACCGCTGATTACGCAAATTCGCTGTTTGTATCTGATAACAACATCCACATGTAGACAGGTATACAACCACTATCGCATAGTTAAGTAAAGTTAATACGAATAAGAACGACTCAAATATTCTGCGGACTAATTTTTGTTTCGACGAATCCCGAGTCCACCATTTGATTTTCATTCGACATGATTTTATTTAACGATTTTTTAACTGATACGGCCTCACACGCTTTATAACGGATGACCTAATTCGCTCGATATCAACCGGAAAAGAAAGCAGGCAATCGTTATAACCCACATGAAAACTCTTTTTCTAACGATAGAAAGTAGAAACTAAGTAACAATTCCAGCCAGAATAGATACTAATTCAAAAAAACATTACAACATTTATGCTGCGCTTCCTTGTGTAAAGCGGATAAGAAAGCGGCGGAGCTGTCCTTCAGTTTGCCCTGAAGCGCTTCGGCGATCTGCATTTTGCTCAGACTCTGCGACGAAAACTGGTCGAAGCGGTCGCAATACTGGCCAACTTGTGCCCCCGACAAAATGATATCCGCTCGCGGTGGCTCGGGCAGGGAAAGGAACATCTGACTGATTTCCTCCTCGGTCAACGGAGGCTCGCCCTTGACCTGGCGTTGTTGATTCTACAAAATTAATCAGAAAATTATCAAACTTAAGTCATCTTCTTATAACACATCACAAATACAATTTTTCACGCTAAAATGCCTACGTGAAACCACAGCAATACAAGTATGCCGTCCCGGTAATACAACTGTTTTAAATGGAATCCAGTGCATTTCTTTCCCGGACAACAGACTGGAACTGTCAGCAAAGGGTTCGCCATCTGGAGTTTCTCAGAGTTCTGCCTCTTATAACGCCTTTCTTTCCTTGAAGCTCTCATTTCTCAGGAAATACGGGTCATCGCAGGTCCGGCCATGGTGCGGTGGCTTACTGCTGCTGGATTTTTCCTGCGCTGCATTCGGGCTTGATCGGTCTCGGGAGATCTTGCATTCTGTCGCTAATCCCAGAGACTCGACTGACGACCTTTGACACTTCCACTGCATTTTGTTCTCTCTTGCACTGCGCTCTTTCTTTTTGACTCTCTGAACTCTGAATGGGCTTCATGGCTTCGTGCATCTTTGTTCTTGGATGCGGCCATGCCCACTGACACTGGCGCTGAATTCGGGCCATCTGATCTTTCATTTGCACGTCGCCCTTCGTTCCGCTGTCTTCTCTGGTAGGACGGACAATCAGCTTCTGAATTGGGTTGCCTTTCTTTGGCCTCTCCTATCAATGGCTATCGTCAGACTCGCTGCTTTCTACTGACGATCTGCTCGACCCTCCACGAGGCTGAAACCGACAGGACTGCATCATTGGCGCCTCTGACCACTATACATCCTTCCTATGTTCTCAACTGACATCCCTTCTTTCGATGGGATGGAGTTGGGTCTGGCTTTTGTTCTCAGTTCTAGCATCTCTCCTTTTCGCGATAGTAATACGACATCTACTAGCTTTGCATGTCGTTGAGTGCTACCGGAAGTTCGGAGAAACATGCCTTCACGTCACTGTGATATATCTATCAAGGTGGCATGCTAAGTCTTTATTAGTACTGCACGCAAGCCAGATATGGAACCAACAAAATACTGAATTTTGACGGGCCTACACCTTTGGACGGAATCGGAATGACGGAATCATAATCGTACCTCACGGGCACGGGATACCCTTTGTCGGAATGGTAGTCGGAACGAATTCTAGCAATCGGAATACAATGTTGAAACGGAATACATATTAGGGTGACTCTATAGGCACCCATAACACCCCTGTTTTACTATAGGCACCCCATTGACACCCCTGTTTTTTATAGGCATCCCATTTAATTAATTAAATTAAAACACCCCTAGTATGTTTTTTATAGGCACCCTTTCGAAAAAACGTTTCAACTGTTCCACTTGCAATTTATTGTCGACATACTGTATCGGATCGCCGAATAATGAACGTTTGAAAAGTGTCTGCTTGGTATTTCTTGAAGGCCGTTTCAAAATCTTGGAAAGTTTCATAGCTTTCGCTCAAGTCAATATCAGAATTTACTACAGGATAAACTAGTCAGGCAAGATTTTCGTCAGAATCTTCCGCTGCCATATTGCAGATCAAGTGATACTACAGTGAGTTCGCCGGGACTCTCATTAATTCGAAAATTAAGGTTCCCACTTTTACCGAAGGTCAAAACCAATTGTTTTCGTAAAGGTCAAAAGTCCTTAGCGACAACAGAATATACCATAACAATTTCTCATACATGGTGGGGTGCATATAAAAAACGCAATAGGGGTGTTTTCATTTAATATATTTAAAAGGGTGCCTATAGTAAACGGGGTGTCGAGAGGGGTGCCTATAATAAACGAGGGTGCGATGGGGTGCCTATAGTGATTTCCAAATAAAAAACATCTTTCTTACATGCATTATTTGTAATAAAATGGAACCATCAAATCGTCTTCATAGTCATAATTGATTTATGTGTAGCAAAGACGGAAAACCGGCTTTTAAAACCAAATTTTCATATAACTTTTACACTGTAATAAAATTTCTGGATTGGACTGGATTGGATTCGGATCACAAAAAAAATTTTTGGACTGGACTGGTTGGATTTGGGTATGTCGGGTTTGGATTTGGACTGGATTTGGTATTTCAAAACATCGTTTGGAACTTTGGATCGGACTGGATCGCAATTTTTAATCCATCGCACAACTCTAGACCGATCACGTGGAAGTGTTGTTGCAGTCGAAGTTGGAAGAACCGTGGAAGTGGCAGCGTGGAACATTGCTTTCAGCCGATTTTGAGAAGGGATACTTCGGCCTTGTTAGCGTGTCATTACCCGGTGGGACAGCTATGGTTATTGTTCCTGGACAGCAAATTCGACGCAGATCCAGCCAGACAGAACTGGCGCAGTCGCTGATCCAGAGAACAGATCCAGTTGAAGGTGTCGTGCATTACCGGCTACCGTTAGACTTCAACCTGACTCATTTACCGAGGACATTACTGGCTGATGCGTTCGAATATGCGCTCACTGAACATCAGGCCAGAATGCGTCGGGTGTGCTCGTTATGGGACAAGTATAGCGAGGACTGCGTGGACGATCGTCCGCTTGGAGTGGCCGTACAGTCAGCCTCCCTAATGGCACAGCTTATGGAACGCAAAAAAACGAGTTATTGTTCTCGATGTGGTTCACCAGTTCCAGTTTCACCCAGTCAGTGAATGCACGGTTCTTTTCAAGCGAATGATTGATGACTATGGATACCCGCGGCTCCTCTAATGGTTCGATCGGTATGCAAGTTGTGGGACAATATCGTGGGAACTGCCGCGTTCGACACTGTGCACCTGGCGTTCAATGCACACATTTCTGTGGTCCCTCTGTGCAAACTTTGGAGAACAGACGTCACCACAGTTATAATGCAAGGGATGGGAGCTGGTCTCATGTCTGTCTGTCGTCTTGTGAAACACCTTGTAATGGAGAACGGGGGCATTCCATTGCAGACCTTGGTCCTACATGAGTCGAATTATCTCTCTGCGCGTTATACAGCTAGCACTGGAGTTAGTGATGAACTAGCGTTCTTAGCATCTGTCTGTCGGTGCTTGGTCTTTCACAAAGCCGAAATTCCGGTATGCATCAGTTTTTCCGGTCATACGGACGAACTCTTTGGCGTGCGGATCGAAACTGGACGCATAGATTTGACCAAAACGGATTACGCTGCACAATTATGGATCATGGCGGCAGAAAATGTGCAACAGTATGAACCGACGACGGACGCAATTCGATGGTACTTTTCTGAGTACTGCCCTTCGGGTTAACTTGAGGATCATATTCTCGAAGTATTGGATAATTTAATGATGGGTGTGTCAAGCAGAGCCGACTGTACTTTCTTGCGTTAGGTTCTCAACGAGGTGGAGGATATCACCGGTGGGGACGCCGCGAGCCGTGGAAAGCATTGGCTGGCCCGAGATATGGTGACTTTACGGAAAGAACAGCTGAACGGACCTGCGTATGCTGCAGCTGATAAGAAAATGAGAAATGATGACGTAGTCTGGTTTGTTTGTAAACCATGGCGTGACAGTCGGACTGGCATACGCCTCAGTTATGACCCTGTTAAAAAGGTGCATCGCCAAAATTTGATGTAGTAATTTTGTTGTTTTGTTAGCCATGTCTTACGAAGTAATCGGCAAGCTGGCTTTTTCTTACATACAGTATGCTCGCCGTTTTCCATGTCATTTTCAGTTCTGAATGTACTTTATTACTTTTCACTCGATGCCGGAAATTTTTAAAAACGTTCAGCGCATAAGAACAGTCCGTCGCTTCGCTTCGGGCAAATAATCATGTAGATTGGTGTACTGCGATTGTGGCATACTGCCTCGTCGAGAAGTGCGACTATGAGTTATCATGACCAGTCCGCCCGCCCTGATGCGGCTGTGCCGATTCAGCCCCCTTATACCTCAGCTCGCCAGTCCACCTCGCACGTGCCAGACACGCTGTGTCAACGCTCACTGTTGAGCTGGCTCATTTCACGCTTGAATCCGAATGCGCTGCGATCCTATCCAGCACCTGGACTATTCAGACATCTGAAAAGAGTCGAAGCAGTCTCCTATCTTCCCAACATGTTCACGAAGAAGATTTATCAGTGGAATGCCGTGGATGTCGTCCGCAGCAACAGCGTCCTGCAACGTGGTCTGGTTGTGGACGAACACGAATTGGGGATTCTCGTCGATTTCGACGTAGCTGGCAAGAAACCCGAGCTGATTCCCTTCCAGAACGCGTATTTGAGCAACGAGTACAATGACTTGGATTGTCCTGGCCTTGATCCTCTTGTTGATTTGTTTTTTAACGTCCACACACTCAAGGCCAAGGGCAAAACACAAGGTTCTGCACTTGCAGACAACAAGCACATGATACTGCGGAAGTTAGCCAAGGATCAGCCATGGCAGTGGTACAGTGGACAAATCATGGCTCAACATGATTACCAGGATAGTTTCGCTGTGGTGCAGATTGTAGCTGGGCAGGAAGTCATTATGGATTGTGTTCACTCGGAAGGCGTCCGTGAAAGACTACCAGGAACACCTCTGCAGAAAGCTGTTTTCGTCAGGGAGGAATGTGATGTTGGTCCTGGATTCTTGTACGATGCGTGGCTCGTTGCAGCTTGGTGTCAACGCTTTCCACGCACACATCCGATCGGGGTTGTGGATGACAGGTTCCACTTTCTTCGGCTCTACTCTGAGGAGCTTAACGTTGGCGAAGTGGTAAGCAAGAAAACCACCATTATTATTGCATTCTTTTAACTAGAAGGCTAGAGCCTACCCCCTCCTCCCGCCACCGCAGGGACAGCGTGGGGCCTGTACAACGGGCTCCTAATAAAACTAAACATGAGGTGCTGGTTAGAAAGGCGTGGTAGTAGTGGGCGGCTGGTAGGAAGTGAATATTCGTTTGTAATGCAAGACTTGTATTCCGTCAATACTGACTCAGGATGATTCAGACATCATAATTTATGACATAAGTCGTCGTACGCGGTGGGTAACGGGTTTTCTTTCTTCGGCCATAATGTTATTGCTGGTCAGCATTCCTTTGGCGGAGTCCGAAAAATTGAGAAAGATTATTACTTACCGCATTCTCTCAGCTCGAAAACTCCACTTCTGCAGTGCTGCTAGAGTGCTCGTTGGCGCTTTTTAAGGGCTCCACCGAAACAAGTGGGCGGATTTTTAGTTGTAAATTATTACCCCATAAATCCATAAATGCACTGTTCTGTATGAAGCTCACAAGACGATGGCAAATCACATTCACCTCTAACAATAGGGTGTAGCACTGTAGTGCTTCACGAAACTACATATGTATAGTACGTATTTGACCGGAAAAACGTCCGCTGGACACTGTTGCCTGTGCACCGGCAGAACAGTCCGGAGGCAACTGTAGTTTATATTATGCCTTTCCGCGTGTGACTGAGTTGCGCATGAACTGACTCCAAAAGGTTTCAGACATTAGTTTTGCGTAACGGAATCCCAAAAGTGGACGAGATGGTGAGAAACCAAGGCCACCGCCGCGAAAACATCGACAAGAGTGAGAAAGCTGAAACATCCAGCATGAAAGGACACTGGTCCATCAACCGACTGCCTCTGGACGTTCTCTGTGTTGTCTTCTCTTTCCTCGACGGCCGACAGCGAACACGGATGCGCTGCGTATGTCCTGCCTGGAATTACAAGATTCTCTCGCCGGAATGCTCCAGAGAGACGGTAGTGGATTTGGCTGCGTGCCGGGGAAATGGCCATTGCTATCTACTGGGTGCGTGGCTTTTTCACTGCGCTACCAAGTGGACAAAGTATGTGACGTTGACACTGGACAATTCGCAACGCGGGCCGACGGAACTCGAGGATGCTGTGGAAGGTACGTCGTTCAATTGCTTTTAAAATGTCCAGATTGGGTTGAACCTCATCGGCTTCCTCCGGGAATTTTGCAATGCCACCAGAAACCATTGATCGCTTTCGCGTCCTAGGGGTAGCTATTCCTTACCTAATTCTGTCGGTTTGTAAAATCAACGAACTGTTCGCACAATCATGCTGACTGCAGTAGCTGTTAGCGCAAAGTATCGCCACCATGGCGAGTGCACTTGCTACGGAAGGGTCTCTTGTTTCTCATGTTTCCCAAATAGAGGCGATTGGTTGGCCCCGTTCTGGACGTTTCGTAGGCATTTATAAATACGTTTGACTGAGTTCTGGTGTCACGTTATGTGCAGTTGCCCTGGAGAATGGAACCGGGCCAGGATTATTCTTGGAGCACGTGGTCATTCTCCGGACCATCTTGGAGTTGAAGAACCCATTGACGGCCTTGATATTGAATAATATTCAGCTGACGGCAGGAATTCTCTTTACACCATCCAGAACAGCCCTTTTAATGGAAATGCACAAAGTGTGTAGTCGACTGATCTTCAAGGACGCCATGCTCCTGGATGTGTTCGCCTTCCGTGAGGATCGTTTAGTTTCGCTCACCAGAGCCAGCGGCTTCGGGCATCTGCGGATTGCCTATGGCAGTGTCAGTGTCGATTCCCCAAGCGCATTTCTGGATTGTTTTGAGGGAGCCGCGGCTCACTTCGCTGATCCAAAGCATGGCCCTGCTCTGGTGCAGGTTTCGCGAGCGGTCTCACTGGCCAACCGCGGAAACGATCACCCAAGAGTGTCTCGCCAAAGACAAATTCTCGAAGTGAGTGAGTTTGTCAAACATAGGTGTTTTCCTCATTGTCCCAACTTTACATTCCCTGAACGGTTTCGCCAATTGGCTAGGGTACCTGTCGCTGCTGGCGTGACTTAATTGTCACCGATTTTTTTGTATCAACTTTTCTCCTTCATTAGTTTCTTCAGAATTGCACGCCATATGCTTACAGGTGTTACAGAAATGGCAGAAAACTGGTGATCGGTTTGGATCGAACACGGAGTGGAAGCATGTTCAGGCCCAGCTGGACGCCAATCTGCTAACTTTGCGCAACACTACTCTTTCGGCCCTTGTTTGTTTGGCAAATCGATGGAGTTCCGGAGAGGAGGACGAGCTGGATAATGATGAGGGAGATGATTATTCCGATTCGGATGATTCCGACGAAGTGGATTCCGATGAAGACGACTCGGATGAAGATGATTCCCAGGACGACGATGGTGATGCTTAGCTGGATGGTCGAAGTCCGCAGCAATATCTTGCAATGCTGCGTTAGCGCGTATAAGGTGATAGACACGCTGTTGGTTTCTTCTAAAAACTGAATGGCTGTACGTAGTTTGAAGATTTAGTAGCTGTTCCACTCTTCGTTTCTGCCTTTCAGCCGATGTGAAAGTTGTGGTGCATTGTTGTGAAATAATGTTGTTTAGCTTATCAGTTGGCCTGTGTAATGACTTGGAATTGAACAATCTTTCGTTGAAAAGTAGCACATCTACCTGCTGGATAACTGTTAGTATTCGGTGAATCTTCGGTAGTGTGTCACGCGCGGGCTGTTGTTTTCGATGCGGCTTTCGCCAATAAAAGTTTTGGTTCAAAACTGTTAGTATACTTCATTACAAAATGTATAGCACTGTAGTTACACGACAATTGTAAACCGCTGCATTCTGGTTGTTCCCCTAATTCAGTAAAACTCTCACGGCTCCACTTAGATCCACTGGTTTAAAGTGAGGTCACTGCGGCCGGTAAGTCCGCAGATAATTAACTTAGTGGTGATGACTTATTGGCCGGCGCACACCGGGCGTCTGACAGAAAAAAGCAAGAACATGATGAAACAACAAATACCAATGATTAACTTTAGCACTTGGAGAAGAAATACTAAAAAGTTAAATATCATTGAAACACCTCCCGTGGCCGTGCTGACAAGTAAGCCTTTTTAACCCGGAGTTACGAATAAAAACGCGTTTCATATCAATATGATCTACTAAATATGGTGAGTATTGGGCAATTTTAAAAAAAATACCAAACTGAAACAGTGAAATGTTATGAATTTCAAAGCTGAGTTGGCTAAACATAGCGTCTGCGAAGATTACGATCAGCAAGATTACGATCTGGGTCCGATTCTCGTAGACCGCTATGTTACGCCAGCTTACGCATTCATAACTTTAAAAATTAATAACTCTTCACTGTTTAAGTTTGGTATTTTTTTTAAAATGGCACAATACTCACCCGATTTGGTAGATCATATTGATATGAGACGCTTATTTATTCGTAACTTCGGGTCAAAAATGTTTACGTGTGAGATGCAACAAGCGTATCCAGTCAACCGATTCGATTCCACGACTGGAAGACTTCGGCGTCCTGGAGGCTTCACTGGTAAAAGTTGAAAACACAACGGTGTTCCAAATCCTGACGATTTTAGCTGCGAAATTGCATGTGTGTATCCATGTGCGAAACTTCCAGTGACCCGATATGTGACAGTCAGGAAAGCTGTAAACAAGTGGCTGTCTGTAGTCAGATTTGTCCACAATTTTGCCGTGTGCTAATGTCCCGCGATAGAAAGCGCTTTGTCTGTCATCCCTCCGTCCTGGCCCCTCGCTCTACCGTCTTCGTCGCCATGTTTCAGCACAACATGCAGGAGACACGCAGCGGTGTCTGCAAAATTGATAATATCGATGGTATAACGTACTGGAAGCTGAAGAAGTGAACACAACCGTGGATAAGTATGATGTTGCGGAACTGGTTATGGCGGGCGAGAAAATCAACGTGGACAATCTGAGGTGGGCGAATTGCGATTGTTTTTGATAAATTCACGAAACGCTCTGCTTGAGCTTACATCCTGTCACCCAAGAAATCGGTCGAACTGGAGCTGCGTTTTCCTGTAGCGCCAAGAGAAGGATCACCGCTTCCTGCGCCACTGTTTGACAAGATCACTGCGCAGCTCCTCACAGACTGTGTGCTGATTTCCTGCGATAGGAAGCGCTTTGCTTGTCACCATTTCCTCCTGACCGCTCGCTCGACCGTTTTCGCCGCCGTGTTTCAGCACAACAAGCAGGAGACACGCAGCGGTGTTTGCAATATTGCTGATATCGATGGAAACGTCCTGGAAGTTTTCCTAGAATTCTTGTATACAAACCGAGTCGATGCCGAGTACGGGCATTTCTGACGAAGTGTACAAGACCGTGGATAAGTATGATGTTGCGGATCTGTGTACGGCATGCGGGGCCATCATGGCAATTGATCTGACGTCCAGGTTGAAGCCGGACAATCAGGCAGCCGGCCAGCGCAAGGAGTGTCAGAATTCAGTATGTACTCTAACGACGGACGCTACTTGTTCGTGTACGGTGCACAGACGACGCTGTTGTACCGCAACTTCGCGGTACCTCGCGGACTTAGGCCCCTGAAAACATTGACCATTCCGTTGATAAACGGCGTCATCGATAATATCGTAGCTGTTTGCAACAGGTCTTTCATATAACTGGTTAACATACAGCAACCGCAACGTATAATGAATATCGATGCCCCAAGCATCGATGGAGTTAGTTCTACCGACGTAACTGGCGCAAATGTATACTTTTTTCAGCAATGTTACATGTATGTTCGAGCAGTACAGTGACCGCTTGTGCATATTTCTTAATATACACTTTTCTCTTGTAGTGTTGGTACGTTTCTTCTGTATGCAGATCGGTTTTCGTACCCTTCCTGTGCATATTAATTGTATACAAAATAAAGTCGATAACAACTGGTACTTTACGAACGAAATTGGGGGTGTTGTTTTTGGTACCCGCCATTGCTGCAGTACATTAATTCCGGCTACGAATTTGTTAGCAATGTTTTGCAAACATCCCATACTGGTCGCAATCACCGACTGCACTTGTGTAAGTGATACAATAAATGGTGGAGTGTCCCGGTATCGTATGTACTGTGCACAAAGACGGAAAGAAAAGAACAACGGGAAACGTGAACAGCTTATACTCCGGGGCGTTCTATACGTGGTCACTAAAATTATGCGAAAAACGGGATGGGATGTACGGAGCGAAAGCGCCTACTAATTTTCATCTGCTGATAACGACAGCGCTACATCGATCCAACACAACAACTTGAGGACCAAAACCGCTTGTTTAGCAAAGGTTACTCAGTGGACCTATTTGCAACAACCATAGACCATACTGTCGGTATAATTATCATTCTGGTGCATGGGCGCAACTGAAATAAAGCAGTGAACCTTCGACAGCGGCCCTCTTACCCTGTCGGCATTTTCGGTACCTACACGGAACATACTCTGACGTGCACATTCTGTAACAAAGTTATCAAGATTCCTCATATCCAGTACAGATAGATCGGAAGCTTGCACATGTCCGGCCCGAGTTTTAGAATTAGGTATTGTACAAAATGCTTCCTGCCCTACGGACCTAAACCAACGAAAAGTAGCGTTGTTGTGTGTTTGTGTTGCAGCGTTGCCTCGTGACCGTTTGCTAATAATTAGAAAAAACGCGGCCGGCTAACGCGCGCATTACGGCATACCGGTACATGGTGCATACACTGTCCTTGAAAATCACGCTCGGCTCTTCTGCTATCATGCATCGCTCTAGTCAGAACACGGTGGCAGATTGCGCGTAACACTGCACACATTGAACTAGATGCGTGTCATATTGTAAGACGGCTGAAGTTGTTCGTATTCCTTTGTTTAATGCCGCCACTACAACAGTACCGGTAGTTTGATGCTTTCCGACTATGATAGCTTGAAGATTTAGGCACGGTGGTAGTATTGTAGTATGTATCAGCAAACGATAATACTAAAAAAGTGATCAATTTGCTCATTGCACAGAAAAGGATTTATATCCTGTGTGCTGGCTACGATCACTACTTTCGACTAAACAATGGCTGAGTACGACCGGGAGCGTTCCTCTTGGTATCACACTATGCCATGGTTGACCAGAATCTGGTTTACTGCGTGCATCATCGTTCCAGTTCTAGTATCTATGAACGCCGTATACTGGGCTGATCTGACGCTGGACTTCACGAGGACATTCCATCAGAAACAGGTAAGATTCGATGACCTTGTGCACATATAAGTACAGTACAATAATATGGTATTTTCAGCTATGGCGACTGGTCACGGCATTTGTCTATTATCCCATCAGCAGAACCACCCTTATCACGTATCTCCTGCTAATGTACCTGCTGTATCACTATTCGAGAAAACTGGAATCAGGTAAATTGGATACTGATCAAGAACTAATTGCAAATTGTTTGAATGGAGTTATTATGTAAGTCAAACAAGTTGATTCGCAGATTCCAAGTTTGCCGGTAGACCAGCTGACTACGTCTTCATGCTACTATTCAACTGGGGATGTCTTGTCGGATGCGGATTATATTTTGACAAAGGGGTAAGCCATGTGATTTTTCGGAAGTTGACTTGTCCGTCTAAGCGGCAGTTACCATTAACTTTTCGAGCTCGAAGTGCACACTATCCGTCGAACGAATCGACCTGTGATGCTTGTTGTTTGCAGATGCTGATGGCTCCGATGGTGCTCAGTGTCGTGCAAGTATACTGTCAACTACACCGAAACGTTATCGTGGATTTGTGGTTTGGTCATCGCTTCAGACTTGATTATCTGCCATGGGTGTATGTTCCATCGGCGTACATGTTTATTCCAAGGCTGTATATTGTTCCAACGATGGATGTATTCCGTCGCTTCAGAACCGAGTATATTCCATTGCTCATCTTCGCAACGGAATATCTGATAGGCACCTGGTACGTAATACGTAATAAAAAAATGGTCATAGTTTCGCTTGTACGTGGCAATAGCAGGGCACTAACGGTAACGTCCGTCATACAAGGAACATTTGTTGAATTGTGGTTGGTTAACTGTATGGAGTCTTTTCAGGGACATGTTCGAGCTGACAGGGATCGTAGTGGGTCATCTTTTCTACCTCCAAAAGTGTAACAATTACCTGCCTACTCCGGCCTTTCTCTACCACTGGTTCCCCAATACCCGCGGCCAATCAGACGCAGCAGACTGAAGCTCCAGAGTCCGGACACCGACTAAGCGGTAGGAGTACCGAAGCACAGTGAAGTGTTGAACCATGGGGAATCCTGTGCGGTTACAATTCGCGGATTTGACTCTCGTTGTTTCCATACTATTACACAGTTGCGTTTCTTACAATAATGCAGATGATACTGGTTCGTTTCGCAGGTTTCTATAATGACATAATCACAATGTTTGAACATATTCAAATCATATAGTTGTAAGCTAGAATCGTTCATGCTAATAAAACTACTCCCACTTTACTGTGATTCCTGTTAGTAATTTGTAAGCTGAGTTGCGAACAACGAATTGCTGCAGCTACGATGAATTTTCTCGAAACTCGTGAAAGTGGAATTCATCGAGCGAGAACGATTCAGCTTTTGCGTATATGAATGGCGAACTTGTATCAACTGCAAGCGCGATTCTGTTAGCTATATAGGATAGATTTACTGAGACAGTCTTTCTGAATCAAGTTTCGTGTTAATCTGTTAATGGATAACAAGCATCGGCTGCGGCGCTACGCGCCGCGCTCCGTTGCCTCTGTTTTGGGCAAACGTAACAGTTCACCTGAACACCTTAGATTGACTACAGAGGCATTTTCGTTGTTGCGTCTCCAACTCACTGTGAAGCAACGACATGTTATTCTCTGAGACGCTGTGTGATGCTGCTGGCCGTTAATACAACTCGTCAGCTGCACACTGGCGGCGGCGCTGTGTGCCGCCGCCGGTGTTCGCGACTCGCACGTCCACCGAGGTCGAATTTCGTTCAGAAGGATTTATTGCGCCAAAATGAAGGTAGCACGTGCGTTGTTCCAGATCGTAGGTAAATATGAACTCAGGCGCACTGTGGTTGCTTAATCTTGTCCCCGACGGTGCAACTTTCGGGGACAACTGCAACCGTGACAATCTAAAACAGTAGTCAGTTTAGTCTAAAATAATTTGGATGGTTTCTGGTAAATTTTCAAGCTTCAGCTAGAGTGGGTTGTAGTTCCACAGGGCTACCAAGTCAGCATATAGAAAACTAATGCTCCGTGCAAGATCTTGCGAAGAGGCTGTTGTAGAGGGGTGCAAACGTACAGTCGGCACATATCAAAAGAGGCGGAGATCCTTTTGTACTGACACAGTGTCCCCAAACTTTGTACTTATGGCTCACACACTGTTCAACAGAACTAATGGTAGACAAAACATTAACTAAGAAGCTGCTGCCAGCTTTGTTCTACCGGTTTTCAAAACAATTTCGTCTTGGAAAACGAAGCAAAGAACTGGCACACAAATTCAGCAGAACAGCAGGCCTGCTTTGAGCTGCGGAACAAACAAACTTGCCAGAAATCAGCAGAGCTTGGTTCAGCTCGTACCACAAAGCTGAAACACGTAGGTTCTGATTAAGCCATCCAGAACAATTTGGAGGCAGGATCGCGCCGCGGTCCATTGGTCAAACATGAAGCAAAACACCAGAACAGCAGCAGTCCTGTTTGTCAATTGCCCAGAAACTTACGTCTGCACTACGGGTCTGCAAATTTGTATACCAAGCTAAGGCTCTGCAGACTTGTGCACTGCACCAAAGGTCTCCAAACCTTTGTACCAAACTAATGTTTGGAAACTTGCGTACTGCCTACTGCACTGGTTCGCAAACCTTAGTGCAACACCAAGGTTTTGCAAACGTATGTACTGACACACTAACGACCTGCGACGACTAACGCTGCGATATGGCACAGCTGGTTCAGCCGGTCCAACCAATCAGAACGTTTTAGAGGCGCTGCCGTTTCGGACACACGCCGCTTAATATAGTTAGAAGACAAACATCGGGCGCGGCGCCGTTGCCGTTTTCTTAGAACAATGGAACAGTTCATCTGAATTCTTACAAAATAGCCCTGAGTACAGAGACACTACCGTTATATTTAGCTGCATATCCAACACACTGTGGGGCAACGAATCAGAATGTTAGTCCTGAAGCGCTATGTTGTGGTGCTCGTCAATGACAACAGCTCGTCTGCTGCGCACTGGCGGCGGCGCTGCGCGGCGCCGCCGGTGTTCGCGACTTGCAACGTCCGCATTGCCTGGTTTAATTCAGAATTATTTACTGCGGCAAAATACAGGCAGCACGTGCGATCGAGCGTGGATGCAAAACTGCAGTCACACGCAGTGTGGTTGTTCGATCTTGTCCCCGACGGTGCAAGGGTGCAACTGCCAGTAACCGAAGGCAGATGTTCTGGAGTTGCACCACCATGCATTTATGGGGCCTCGCAATATTCGCCCCAGGCCGAAAAGCAATTCAACTCGTAACTGCTTAGCACTCAAAAATCCTCTGGTGATACCGCCGGCAGTGCGTCTCACCATGCCCCTGGTTCACGCTTAATCTACCTTGCTCTATATGTTCTCCGAGACAAAGATTCAACTTTCGAAACGTACAGCTCTGTTAGCCTCAGTAACTGGCGCTTTCCACGCTGACGGAAGGTTTCAGTGAACAGTACAGCAGACAGTGCGGTGGACAGTGGAGCGTGCGGCAGTTTCTTCCGGGAGCTCACAACTGTATCATTCTACCCACAACCTGACCACTGCCCAAACGATAGGTTCCGACAGTGCAAGATTTTCCTGCGACTGATTGAAGCACAGAGTGTGCTGCCGGGACACCACCCTGACAAACGAAAAACGTACTTGGTTTAGACCGGAACAGTGAAACAGTTTCGATGGATTTTCATACGTTAACTAATGTGCGCAGCGCCACAGGGCAGGTACAAAGATCTCGGAATCCTTAGTCAGGAACAAAAGTTTTTAAATCCTTAGTCAGGTACAAAGGTTTCGATCTAGTCAGGAAAAGAGTTTTCTGTTTCTTTAGTCAGGTTCAAATCTGGATCTTTAGTCAGGAACAGAGGCTTTTGTATCCTTAGCCAGGTACAAAGGTTTGTGGATCCTTCGTCAAGAACAGTGGTTTGACATTCCTTGGTCAAGACACGCAGCGGATGAGCAGAAAGCGTCGGTTGGCAAACGCAGCAGAAGGGCGGAACATTATAGTCATTGCGCAACACGGAAATTCTGACTGACATTGGCGTATTCTGACTTACACCGTGCCAGTGCCAGCGAAATTGACCAAATTGTCAGTAAATGCCCGTGTCTGTGAGGGGCGCAGACGAAAACACACGACATGAATGGGCGTTCCCTGTCATGCCTGTAAAGCCGCTCGTTTACTTACAGAGAGCGCGTA
>JAQGAU010001926.1:0-17227 GCA_034698045.1 Paramacrobiotus richtersi | reverse complement strand
CGCAGTTTTGGGGGCACTTCCGAGTGTTAAGGCGCGTGTTAATGAACGAGATGAGATTGGATGTTTTAATACGTAACCTTTCGAAACATGTAGTTGTCTGGTGCGCAACACGCTGTTACAATGGGAGGAATAAAATTAGCTGCGATACAATCTTTCAGTAAGTGCCTCTCCTTTTGTGTTCGGCTATGCAATACACTGAGCCTATTGTGCTACAGCGGGATGTATACGTATACCATAAAGAACTCCTTAAAATGAGCGTTAAAACCATTGAGCGACCCCTGAACGTTTCCTCCGTTTAGGCTCAGATGCAGGCACTAAAATCGTCCGGACGAGAGAAGGATCCGGATACCTTTTCCCAAACGAGACTGCTAAAACTGTCTGAAGAGCCCGTAACATCGTCGGAAATGAATACTCCCTCACCAAACGTTTCCCGATTGTCCACCCTCAGGCGTCGTGCTTTCCCCGAATGTCATATCCCACAACAGTACTTTTCTGTAAGTCGGACACTATCCCTAAACTTTTTGTTAGCCGCACGTATTTGCTAACGTTGTGTAAATCATAGACGATTTTATTTGTTGCGGCCGGCTCACAGGACACGTTGGAAGCTAGTGTCCATTTCACGGAACACCAGGGAGTACTATCCGGAAGATTCCTAACGGACGACTATGGGAGCTAGTGTCCGGCTTGTCCGACAGTGTGGGAAAGGCCGGCCCAACAGTCTAGAGTGGCCGGGTGAAACAGAACGCCCGGAGGGCTGTCTGGCAACTGAAAAATTCTAGTGAGCAAGCAAACGATGGACAGAACTTGGGCTTTTTGGAAGGCTTTCACAGAACCGGGCGAAAAGGATCGCCCGACGTTTTCCCGTCCGGACGTTTTTAGCTGGTGGTTAACAATTCGAAGGTCCTGTGTACATGAGTGCATGTAACGGATTTCTTACCCCGTTGGCCAACGTCAGCTGCATTTTGTCTCCCCCTGTACTCATTCTCCCGCTAGACATTAAATCACCCCACGTCATGCCGATTATGGGAACCGCAGCCTGGACGGTGTTGTCTGTCGTGTTGGACATCTTCACAATATCGTCCATCAGACGGCTAAAAGCGTTGACAATCGCATCGTTGGATGCCGGTCCATTCTTCGCTGCAGCGCCGAAATTCAGAACCGTGTACAGATTGTCCCGGGTTCTGCCTTTTGCTCCCAGAAACACCAGCATGGTGCAGTATATGATACTCAAGGGCGACACCATCAGGTTCCCCGTGGGTGTTCCAGCTGTTGCAGCATTGTACAGTCCCAGGGAGACGTTGGTGATAGCTGGTGTTAAGTCAAAAACGGACACCAGCTGCACGGGTCCTGGGACCCATGGAACTCGGCTAGACATGATGTAAAAAGAATCGGGAAAATTTCAGTGTACAGTGAAGAAATTCTCCAAACGGGGTGTTAAAGTTTGGAACTGAACATACAACTGCTGTAATGTTACAACGATCAGTTGTCTGTCTGCTGCCTCACCCACTCTCTTGCCGCAGCTTACAGTGTACTGTAACTGTTGTTTTGCTAAATTATTTATCGATGACTAATGAAAGTAAAGTCGATAAACTGGATTCCATATATTTTAGGATAGCATCTTTCAGACAGGCAAAGAACAAAGGTTATTGTGATGAGAAGTTTGTACCTCGAACCAGACAACTTAACTTCGTGCAAATACCTCACATTAAGAAAACTTGGAAACAGGTCTCACAAGGCACTTGGGGAATGACCTCAAGCGTAACCGGATTTTTGACAAGAAGTCTACTGTTTGTTCATATGAATCACCTCAGTACCAACAGAGCGGAAAAATAACAGAATTTCCTCGACATGTCTCTTTTCTGGTAAATGTGGTAGTAGCTGGGACATAATTTTATCTGGTGCGCAATGTTAACACCACGATATG
Source organism: Paramacrobiotus richtersi (assembly GCA_034698045.1). Lineage (NCBI taxonomy): Eukaryota > Metazoa > Tardigrada > Eutardigrada > Parachela > Macrobiotidae > Paramacrobiotus > Paramacrobiotus richtersi. Next base: position 15,303 of record JAQGAU010001926.1, on the reverse strand, counting down.
TACTACTCTGTAGTTTTTTGGTACATTGTATATGTACGTATAATACAACAAATTGGATAGAATTAGGCGAACCCACCAACAGATCAGTGTACGTTTTGGTATCAACACGCGCAGCTGCAAAGCATTCGAAGATCTTTTGTAGCCCCAATACTAGACTACCAGTAGGAACATTTGTGATTATTTTTTGATCGCATTCATGTTCTCTGAGATGTGATAAAGCTTCATAACACAATTCTGGCCGAGCTCTTCGCGCCTTGGAGACTGACAATTGTAGGTTGTTTATTCATGAAATTCAGGCAGCACACAACGCAGAGATTCCCCATTTCCCACAGAGCGGCAAACTGTAACGTAAGCGCACGTCAAGCAATCGAGTCGGATGCGTTCACGTAACAATTCGCAGTTTTGTTGCGGTGAACTCTACGGAGTGCCTATCTTTTTATGTGGACGCATACGAATGTTTGTATCTCCTGTAAGCTATTTTGCACCATAAGACCTGGTGCGCATCCTTATCAAGGCTCTGGCGTTGCAAATGCGGTGATTCAGGATGCAAAACAATACCTTATGGATAATTTTTTAAGAAGAAATCTCGAGCCTTCAGATGTGTTGCCAGTGATCGATGTGTTGTGTTTCAACGGCTGCTGTGTTCGTACTACTTGCAAATCTTAGAATACACAATAGCAGCACCGAACAAGAGAGTTCCTGACGGTTGGGATGACCTTTAGTTTTTTTTGATCAAAATGTACAAAGGGCATTCCTCGGCTGTGAGGTTATAAGTTCCATCTAAAACGAACCCACCGGGAAATCTGTAATTATCTCCAAAAAGCAACTTTGCTATTCCGATCAAGATGTACGAGTACATATGCATTTGATTACGTTTACTCGTTGGACGTCCTGCAACTTCTTACTACACATAAACAGATCAAAGTGTTAAGCTGTTATATAAAGCAGTTGATTGTTTGTTAAAAATTCAGGCGAAAGGAGGTTTCTGCAGTGGAAGCTTACGACTGTGTGCAGCGGGGCACAAATAAGGTTTTATGTGCACACTCTATGCATACGTAATTAGCGAAGCCATTACGTATAAGGAAGTTGACAACGGGAACGCGGTCTATGTACCGCTGAACGAGTTTTAGTAGTTTAGTGACGTGGTAGTACGGGCGGGGCCAAAGCTCACATATAAAAATGTTTCAAAACTCTCAGGACAAAAGAGCGGCATACACAAGACTTCTGTCATCTGCTACCGTAAATCTGGGAACAATGACAAAGGAAAAATTCAACAGTAATTTTTTGTTATTGCTCCCATTGTTCTTTGTTGCTTTATGTTGACAATAAACATTTCGAATGGAAATGAAGCAGTAATTCTCGTATCTGTAATGCAGTCAAGACTCTACATATGCGTTTATGGAATGATCCGAGTTTTCTGTTTGGTGTTCGGTGTATTTACTCTAAATACCAAATAAAAATTTGTCTGGTTAACATGTTTTGAAATTTCTCCTTACTGAACAGCTTGATAATCATCGAACAACTGTTACTACGTCTTTGGTTGTTCTTACGGCTTTACATGCAGCTCAGTATAGTCACTCTGTCTGCCGGGATCTTGTCGGCGCTGATTGTCACTTTTCGAAGCCTACATCTTGCATATTCGGAGCCTACGCGAACCTGCAGGAAGCTGGCCGTGAAAGATGCCGATTACACATCAAAAGTCGAATTTGTCGTACGTCTGTTTTCCGATAAAAAGTACTTCCTACCTATTTCCTACCAAAAGTCACACGTGACTACAATGTTCAACTGCGAGATGCCACGAGAAACCCAACCTTCGTTTCACTCCAGCTGACAAACTGTAAGATTAATCACGACGGATTTTGACTTCTATCAGTAGACAAACAATTTAAAGTCTGATACGAGAGAGTCCACGTACATCGTTCAATTCAACGCAATAAGTAACACAGTATGATAGACAATCGCGAGCGTGTGCATTGTGCAATACATCAGTTCTCTATGCATGCAAGGATTCGACCGGGGGCCATCGGAACGGATCAAAAAATTTCCTGGCGGCCCATGAACAGTATCGCTTTCGAGGGATTATGTCGGATGGCGTACAAGAAAGGATGGTCAACGATAAAATCAATTGGGACTACCGGCTCAGAAAAATCCATTGATATGGTTTCGAACATAACTAACGCACTCGCTGCAGCAGCTTCCGTACCTTTCTCGTCGACCTCTGAAAACGAACAATTCTAGTTGAATGCATTAGCACTGGCTACATTGAAAGTATGCATCATACATACTGCGGACATACCAATGAATGTTTTATGGAATCCTTTATCAATTTTCATTCCTCCACCGTTTACGATTCCACTAAGGTCCGCCGCATCCGTAAACATATCGTTAACCCCTATTTTCATCAGCATCGCCTTCAAGTCAAACGTGCTTTCGGCGCGGAATTTCGGCAGCTGAAGTGCAACCGACTGAGTTGTCGCTCGATCCGCCAACGATGCAATCGCCATCGCTGTTAACGATTTTTCCAGTGCCCGAAGACCGGCTTTTTGTTTCGGTAGGTAAATCAGCAGTGACGCTTCGTTCTCCATGTAAGGCAGCTCCAGATACTGTATATCCAATTTACTATCGGTTGCGTAATTCCATTTGTCTTGCTTTTTCATCATTCGAACGGACGCCGTTTTGCCATCGAGGAAGGTGAACTTTGAATCAACTGTGTCGGACTCTTCGAAACGGTCCAACCAAGAAGCTTTAAAGTAGATGGCATTGGCCAGCACTGCTTGTGTGTCGGGATCAACAGCTCCAGGAGGCAGCAGATCCTTTATTTTGCCACCGGTATGCTCTTCCACCCAGCGGTTGATATCATTACGGGCTCCTTCGCTGTTGCTCTTGAAATCTTTTCTCTCGATGGATGCTTTCAACTTTGTGCTGACTGTGTTGGCATATTCAGCATTGAGATTCAGTTCTTTTCGAACAAATACCTGTAAACGATGAAACGCCGACATTACAATCCATGCACTCTTTCTCAACTGTCTGTGCTAGTTAGTCTCCCTTTCCTTTCTATAGTAGTTTCTAGTTAAGAGAAACACGGTGACGCAAAATAACTGGCGGAAATCAATAAATCATGAAAGAACACAAGGTAAAGAACACAAACAGTACCCCGTTTGCCAATGTCAACTTCATTTTATCTCCCTCTTGGAACCGTCTGGACCCAGAACGCTTCGGCGTTTGTGGAAGCGCTGTTTGGACAGTGTTGCTTGCCGAGTTTGACATCTTCATGTCGTCCATCAGACGGCTAAATGCGTTGAGAATCGCGTCGTTTGACGCCGGTCCATTCTTCGCCGCAGCGTCGAAATTCAAGGCCGTGTACAGGTTGTCCCGGGTTTTGCCTTTTGCTCCCAGAAACACCAACAGGGTGCAGTACATGATACTCACAGGTGACACCATCAGGTTCCCAGTCGGTGTTTCCAATGTGGCAGCATTGTACAGTCCCAGCGAGACGTTGTTGATGGCTGGGGTTAAGTCAAAACTGGGCGCCAACTGCACGTGTTCAAGGACCGATCGACCCATTCCACCCTTTCCACGTCCAGACATGGTGGGAAAATTGTTCGGCTTTTAATTGCTAGACTGAAGAAATTTTTCAGCTAGCATGTCACATACAAAGCAGCTATACGATGCCTGCTACCTTCGCCCTTCTCAACGTTTTGCCACGCCGCACTTCACAGACGGTGTGCGGATGTTTTATTAATCTTAAGTCGATGACTAACGAAAGCCAAGTCGCCAAACCGCATTCCATGTATGCAGGATTGTTATTTTTTAGAGAGACAAAGTTGTGATTGGCAGTTTGTACCAAATAATACGAAGTAATTTTTGGTAAAATCTCGCCTTGGTATAACTTGTGGAAGCGGGCGTTTGGTTTCTCTTTATTTTATGGCGCCATGGGACCAGCTTCACAGCGTAATAGGTCTCTATGCGTGGGAAGATCCGACGGGGAACCAATGAAATGGATCAAAGCTTTCCTGACGGCTCACGAACAGAATCGTTTTAGATGGATATGGTTAGATGAATGGAATTGTTTTATGGTGACCAGGCTGATCCGATGTTTACCCTTGAGAACTGGCCCCGGCATATCAGGGTGCGTGAATGGTTGCTCCCCCCGAAGGAAGTTCAGTAATGTTCCTTGGTTTTATGGCATGAAAATGCTAACGATCACAAGAGTACTTTAGCTACCATTAATTTGTTGAATTAATTAGTCTAGCTAACTCTTTTCACACCTTTCTTTACATGCAGCCTCAGAATAGCCACTCTGTCGGGTCGGCGCTGTTTGCCCCTTTTCGACTCGCAGTGTACGCGAATCTGCAGGAAGATGCCGATCATAAATTACAAGTCGAATTTGTCATTCGTCTGATTTCCGGTATAACGTGCGCCTACTTCCTACGAAAGGTCACAACAAACTCGCAGCTACAATGTTCAACTTCGAGATGTTCCGAGAAACGGATCTTTGTTTCTCTAAAAGTACAACTGACAGACAGTGAGAAAAATCAGGACTAAATTGAACTTCTATCTGCAGATAAACAAATTCAGATACGAGACAGCGGAACCGTTAAACCGTTAAACTCAACACAATCAGTAAAAGGGTGAACAATCGCGTGCACGTGCAATATATCGCATTAGGTTCCTACGGCGCACCATTGGCATGGTTCAAAAACTTTCCTGACGGCCCATGAACAGAATCGCTTTAGACGGATTATGTCGGATGGCATACAAGAACGGATGGTCAGCGATGAAATCAATCCGAGCCAATGGCGGAAATACCATAGACATGGTTTCTACCATAATCAGCGCACTCGCTGCAGCAGCTTCTGTTCCTTTCTCGTCAACCTCTGAAATTATTGAGGCATTAGCACTGGATACATCATACAGATCAACAGTGAAATTAGAATTACCAATGAATGTTTTATGGAATCCTTTATCGATTTTCACTCCGCCACCATTAACTATTCCACTAAGGTCCGCAGAATCCGTAAACATATCGGTTATCCCTATTTTCATCAGCATAGCCTTCAAGTCGAATGTACTTTCGGCGCGGAATTTCGGCAGCTGTAGTGAAACTTTCTGAGTTGTCGCTTGCTCCGCCAAAGATCCAACCGCTGCCGCTGTTAACGATTTTTCCAGTGCTCGAAGACCGGCCTTCTGTTTCGGTAGATAAATCAACAGTGACGCTTCGTAGTCCATGTAAGGTAGCTCCAAATACTGAATATCCAGTTTGCTGTCGGTTGCATACTTCCATTTGTCATGTTTCTTCATCATGCGCACGTTGGACGTTTTGCCACTGAGTAAGGTGAACTTTGCATCAACAGTATCGGACTCTTCAAAAGCGTCCGCCCAAGAAGCTTTAAAGTAGATGGCGTTGGCCAGCACGGCTTTAGTGCCGGGATCAACCGATCCAGCAGGGAGCAGATCCTTGATTTTCCCGCCGGTATGCTCTTCCACCCAGCGGTTGATATCTTTACGGGCTCCTTCGCTATTGCTCTTGAAGTCTTTTCTCTCAATGGATGCCTTCAGCTTTGTATTGACTGTTGCAGCGTACTCAGCATTTAGGTTTAGTTCATTTCGAACAAACACCTGCCAACGATAAATTAGTGGCGTTACAACAGAGTCTTTCTCAACATGTATATATCCGTTTTAGTTCAGCTCCGTTTCGTTCTGTAGTTTAAAAGACAAGTGATTAGGCTGTCTCACTGCATAAGCAAAATTTAAAATATATCGGTGCGCTCTTAAAACCGAGGTAAATTCCATTAATCTGAAGTCTTTGACAAGGATCTAGTTGAATAGAGGCAGTCTCCTTTTTCCTTATGTTAAAAAAATATTAAGAAGTTCATTTTCTTTTAGGAGAATAACTTAAAAAATATTATGCCCCGTTTTGAAAAATAAAACAATAAGGTATTTGGCATAAAGTTTTTATACAATTCCAGTCTTAAGTTATATACAGATAAACACACAAACTAAGCGGCTAATTTGGTGTATGGAGTGAGTGGCAGATTGCTGTCTGAAATATGATTACGTATTCTGAAATATGCTCGACAACCTGAAGCTCCCGGTTTAGTTACAAAACCGGTTAGTCCCCATTTGAATTACAATTCACCGGTCAAACAAAATTATAGCCTTTCCGTTAGGGTTTACGTTTAAGACATAAGATAAGTCACCTGATAAACTTAACATAAACTTAACACATAACCTGATTAACTTAAATAATCAGAAGGTGAAACACAGAAGGAGCCTACCCCGTTTGCCAGTGTCAACTGCATTTTATCTCCCTCTCCATCTTGGAACCGAGCAGGTTTTGGCGTTTTGGGAAGCGCTGTTTGGACAGTGTTATTTGCGGTGTTTGACATTTTCATGTCGTCCATTAGTTGGCTAAAAGCGTTGACAATGGCGTCATTGGATGCCGGTCCATTCTTCGCCGCAGAGGCGAAATTCATGGCCGTGTACAGGTTATCCCGGGTTTTGCCTTTCGCCCCCAGAAACACCAGCATGGTGCAGTACATGATACTCAAAGGCGATACCATCAGGTTCCCAGTCGGTGTTTCCACTGTGGCAGCATTGTACAGTCCCAGTGAGACGTTGTTGATGGATGGTGTCAAGTCAAAACTGGGCGCCAACTGCACATGGTCAAGGATCGATCGATGGTTTCCGCCCTTTCCCCGTCCAGCCATGGTGCAAAAATTGTGCGGCTTTTAGCTGCTAGATGGAAGAAATTTCCCAGCTACATCCGACGTGGCTACTTCGACTGAAGACACAGCTATACTGTTCAGGTAGATGTTTGCTGCCTTCGCCCTTCTCGGCTTTCCACGTCGCACTGCAGAACAGTGTGTGGATGTCTTATTAATCTTTAATCGATGACTAACAAAAGTCGACAAACCACATTCCATGTGGTGTGGATTATTATCTTACTAAAAGCTTGTTGTGATGAGCAGTTCGTACCAAATAATACGAAGTCTTTTGTGATAACTACCTCGCCGTCGTACAACTTTTAACACGAGTAGTTGGTTTTCTCCAGTCGCACTTTCGGAACAACCTCGCAGCGTAATCGGATATGTGGTTGGGAGCATGAAGTTGCAGCTTCGTGAATTGTCAAAGTACCAGCGGCGAAAATGTTGCCGTTTGACTGCTGGTTTATTTGTGTGAGTTATTCTAACGTAATCCATTTGTTGGCAGCGGCAAGATAGTCTATTCGAAGCACTTATACTGACAATTTAGGCCGAATCAGCGCGAACTACAGTTTTTACAGTTACTGATACTCTTTAGTCGGCAGGCTTACAAAGTGTGACCCCATGACAAACGATCTCTTACACGTGAGTCCAAACAACAGAGTTTACGAAGTACAGCAGCACACAGCAGATCGAAATTATCGGTAAATTCTCCGTTGCATGCAAGAATAAAATATCTTACACGCAACCAGTGAAACCATTTTAAAAGCTTTCCTGGCGTCCCATGAAGAGAATCGCTTTCGACGGATTATGTCGGATGGCATACAAGAACGGGTGGTCAGCGATGAAGTCAATTGGAACTGTAATTCTTGACGGAAATACGGCAGACACGACTGAAACCATAACTAACGCACTGGCCCCAGCAGCTTCCGTACCTTTCTCATCGACATCTGCAAATGTAAAATGTTAGTTGCGCATATTTTAGACCGGCATTAGGGTAGACGTACCAATGAACGTTTTATGGAATCCTTTGTCAATTTTCACTCGGCCGCCGTTGACGATTCCACTAAGGTCAGCATCATCCGTAAACATATCTTTCACCCCGATTTTCTTAAGCAAAGCCGCCAAGTCAAACGTGCTTTCGACGCGGAATTTCGGGAGTTTTAGTGCCACCAGTTGCTTTGTCGCTTGATCAGCCAACGATGCAATCGCCGCCGCTGTTAATGATTTCTCCAATGCTCGAAGACCGGCTTTCTGTTTTGGTAGGTAGATCAACATTGACACTTCATTCTCCATGTAGGGTAGCTCCAGGTACTGTATGTCCAGTGTATTGTCGGCTGCGTACTTCCATTTCTCCTCTTTCCTCATCATACGCACGGGCGAAGTTTTGCCATTCAGTAAGGTGAACTTCGAATCAAATGTAGCGGACTCCTCGAAAGAGTCCAACCAAGAAGCTTTAAAGTAGATGGCGTTGGCCAGCACTGCTTTAGTGTCGGAGTTGACAGCCCCAGCAGGAAGCAGATCCTTTATTTTGCCGCCAGTATGCTGTTCTGCCCAGCGGTTGATATCTTTACGGGCTCCTTCGCTATTGCTCTTGAAATCTTTTCTCTCAATGGATGCCTTCAGCTTTGTACTGACTGTTGTGGCATATTCAGCATTGAGGTTGAGTTCGTTTCGAACAAATACCTAAATGACAAAACAGCGATATACACCGGCATTATGCATCAGTCCTTAGTTTTAATGTATATTGAGCCACTAAGGCATCTCGTTTACTGTGTTATGCATGGATGAAAAATGACAATGGGTATTCTGTAAATTGACTGACTTTTAGGAGATTGGTACTGCTTCCATTACAGCGTAACTGACAAGCAGGTTTCAAATTAATTAGTATGTATATGTGTATTGGGTGTACTCAATTCTTCTTTAGGAGGCTTTATAAGTTAAAGAGAACAATTTCTATAGCGTAAAGTATCTGGATTGTTTACTTTTCGATAAAGAACAGTTCTCTTTAACTTATAGAGTTAGAATTGATTACATACAGGAGTACAAGGTCTAACATAAGGTACTAAAGAAATGAATGTAACGTGCAAAAAACTCATACCCCGTTTGCAATTGTCAATTGCAGTTTGTCTCCCTCCTGGAATCGCCTGAACCCAGAAGGACCCGACGTTTTCGGAGCCGATGTCTGGACAGTGTTGTTTGCCGTGTTGGACATCTTCATATCGTCCATCAGACTGCTAAAAGCGTTGACAATAGCATCATTTGACGCCGGTCCATTTTTACTGGCGGCTGTGAAGTCCAGGGCCGTGTACAGGTTGTCCCGGGTTTTGCCTTTTGCTCCCAGAAACACCAGTGCGGTGCAGTACATGATACTTAAAGGAGACACCATCAGATTCCCCGTCGGTGTGTCCGATGTGGCAGCATTGTACAGTCCCAGTGAGACGTTGTTGATGGCGGGAGTTAAGTCAAAACTGGACACCGGATTGATGTGTCCAAGAAGCGATCGGGTAGACATGGTGGAGAATCGTCCGCTGTTAGCTGTCGGGTTAAAGAAACTCTCCAATTAGGATGCGAACTGTTGCTGCTGAACATCCAGCAGCTGTTAATATATTGTTCTGTTTGTGCCTGCTACCTTCGCCCTTTTCGGCTTATTGTTGCCGCAGTTCAGAACGATGTGCGGATGCCTGCTTAATCTTCAATCGGTGACTAACGAAAAGAAAGTCGACAAACCGCATTCCTTGTAGTGCAGATTGTCATCTTTACAGCAAGCTTGTTGTGAGGAGCTGTGTATACCAACTGATACTACATTGTACAATTATCTCGCGTTCGTGTACTGGGAAACGTGTCTCTAGTCACACTTCGATTCGTCTAAAGCCCGCAAGCGTAATCCGGAATTGTTAACTGGGAGCCGGCATTGACCGCTTCATGTGCAATCGAGAAGCCATCACAGTTATTTAATCTTTTCAGCTTTCTGTCGATTTACAATTTGAATGTACCGCTGTTTGTGCCCTTTAACGTCATCAATATCAGCGGTAAACGTTGCCATTGTGATGCTTCCATAGTTCCATTTTGGCAAACGTGTAACAAAGCTGCAAAAAACCACGAACAATGTATCAATTTGCCTTTCGGCATCTGTATTACAGTAGTAGTTGGGATGCACGCGAAGACATTTTATATCCCAAGTATGATAAAGTTGTCCATTCATTTTTACAACCAAACAAAACATAAAAACAAAAACTGAAGTAAGAATGTGGTATGCTACACGTGAACGAGCAGTATATTTACAATTACAAACTGGCACGGTAGACGCGCAGACCTTGTATGACGTTGCCATTCCATCTCGTTCTTATTGCTGTTCGTTAACGTTTGTTGCTTGAACAACCGGACTCGTACCAGTAAGCTGCTGGAATGCACAGTACTATGAATTACTAGTAATTAAATACAGCAGAGTTTTGTGCCGACACTGTACGTTGTATGCGTATACACACAAACTGAGCGTTGTGTACTTGCTCGGAACCGTCTTTAGTAAGAATGCCGTCTCACTTTACAGAACCGCAGGTGAAAGGCCTGACACAGCATTTTCAGAAAAACGATCCCGGCTGATTGATACGCAGAACAGAATGAGTTACCTTTGAATACATAATACGATCCGGAAAGGTAGCGTTCAGGTTTTTACACAGTCACATGCGGAACTATACGTGGGTGGGATACTTTTACCAGAAATTTGTCTTACACCGTGTGAAGCAGTAATAATCTGTCTTTTGTTGAAAAGCTGCTTAGACACTGTTATCTATTTACGATCACTTAACGCCGTTGTAATAATTCAAAATGTGCCAATGTCTGTAGCGTTTTGAATAACCGTTAAGGTAAATAAAGGAAAGGCTTTTCTGGTATTCTTCGGCAGAATACGTGCGGAACGGAACAGTGTCCCAAACCAGTCCATAATGTTGATAAAGCAGGTGGCAGACACTTCACGCAGACAGCATTTATCGATCGAAATCTCTGTCAGATGAAACTTGGGATCGCAGTGCGAGAAAAATGTCTTGACTAGTGTTATCACTGTGAAGAAGAATGGTCGCTGTTACGTTTGATATGGATACAAAGCCCGAGCCGGATACTGTCCGGCGTCGGAGCTCGCTGAAGCACACCGCATCCAAGGAGGATTTGCTGTCGGTGGATACGCAGGATGTGGACGTGGATGCACTACCAACGTATTATACGGCTATACGGCTGGCGCCGCTAATTGGACTGTTCAGTCTGGCGATGGGCACTGTTGGACCGGTGATGACAGAGCTTATTAAGATAAAGGTACCAGTGGGCAATACATGGATTACGCTCAACGCGTATAATTTAACGCGCTTGCAGTAAGCAGCAACAAAAAAAGTTTATGTACGTTGTGACTTGTACAACGCTGCAACTTCAGTACAGACTGCAGAAATTGATAAAAGTATTGCTATCCGCAAAAGTATTGGCAAGTTTGCGGTACCCTGACCAATACCCGAATGTCAAACCAAATAATATGACCCTTGCATGAAACTGTTAACCATACAGGGTTTAAATTGAGTTTATTGGCGGTATCAACATATCAATAGTAACTGTCGTTGGTAACTTGCGGACTGTGTATCAGATGTCAAGGATATTAAAACTTAGTAGGTGAACATTATTATATTGAGCATGATTGGTTTACAGTCATGTGAAGTGGAACTGAATTATTCTCAAGCAATCTGTGATAATCTAAGAAACCATACTCGGGAGGCCAGGGAGGTACAGAAGATGACTTCAAACATCAAGATGTACGAGACCCTAATCGACAGCTTCCCAGCCATGTTTTTCTCCTTATTCTTGGGTGAGTGTAAAACGCACGTCAAACCAAAATAAAGTTAAACCGACCACAATAACCGCTGTTATGTTGATTAGGTTCCTGGAGCGACGAATATGGGCGAAAGCTCCCGATGTTGATCCCATTCGTTGGGATGGCCATTGCCTACTCATTCACGCTGATCTGTACATACGTTAGCATCTCCCCGTATTATCTCATGATAACTCCATTCCTTGTGGTAAATGATCTTTGTCTACTGATCCTTAACCGTACATTTGCAAATCAGTGCTTTTTCTATAGGCTTCAACAGGAGGAACAATCCTAATCAACGTGGCCATTTTCAGTTTTGTCGCCGACTACACCAACGACCGGACCCGCTCGGCCAATTACGCCATCGTGGATTCTGTACAGTCTCTGATGCGGTTCGGCGGCACAGCACTGGGCGGTCAGCTAATGGCCTACGGACAATCCGCCCCGTTTTATTTGGTCCTCAGTCTGCATGTCTGCTGCTTCTTTTACGTTTTCTTCGTCATACGAGAACTGCGGACATTCAAGAATCTTAAAGAATGCCGCATCGGGGACGTGATTACACTGGAGCGAGTCAAGCAAAACTGGCGGACCGTCAGCCGACCCAGACCGGGGCATAATCGGATGTTTCTGCTGCTGATTATGGCATGCATTGTCGTCTCAGCAGTTTGTATTATTGGTAAGTTTTGACAAGGAGCGTTTTGTTTACAGAACGAGTAGGTCGATATTCACCGTAACTTCACAAACAAACAAAGTCAGCGTAAAATGAAAAACAACAATGTTTAGTCGCATAATCAAAGTGCATACGGCTGAAACGGTTCACTGAGTGTGCTGCAGCTGGCAATTTACAACCAATAGGTCACTGCACAAAGTTATCATAGTACTGTTGACCTTCGTGCATAAAACTGGCAGTCAATGGTGACTGTAATTCTTAGGTGATATGTCCATAACGCAGCTGTACTTGGAGTTCGAACCCTTCAACTGGACACTGCAACATTATGCGATGTTCATGGCTATCAATGGGGTCGTCGAGAGCATCATTATGGTGTTAGTAAACATTGTACTGCGGCGCTTCTTTTCCATACGGGACACGTTGATCGGGGCGATTGCTTCCCTGTCCGCCATTCTACATCTGTTGTTGTACGGACTGGCGACGAGTACCGCTATGATTTATGTCGCTGCTGGAGTGGGCGTTCTTAAGTAAGCAACATGAAAGTTCAATAATATCAGAAGTTCTTAAGTAGATTGTTAAAAAACGAGAATTTCTGAACGCAGCGAATCTTGTGCATGAAACTTATCTGCAATATGTAGTAGTATGTAGTTTTTAAAATTAAGATTCTAAAGCCGCGAAGCGTTATGCAACACAGAAAACGTTTTACCATGCTAAACCAAACTTTTAAGTTGAAGTGTATTTTGAAGAGCTGCACTATAGAGAGCTGATTTACTCTTTGCAGAATGTTGGGATTCGTCTCCATCAAATCAGTAACGATTAGTCTGGTGGAGCGTGACGAAATCGCCAAGATCATGTCGGCAAAGATGTCGCTAATGTCGATCGCGCCGTTCCTGGGCGTGACCATCTTCACCAACATCTTCACGCACACAAATGAATGGTGGCCGGGATTCTGCTTCGTCCTGGGCGCCTGCATTGCTTCCCCGGTGGTGCTGGTCTTTGTGGCCTTTTACATTATACAAAAACGCGAAGCTAAGAAACCGGAAGATAATTATGACACTGATACACCTAGTGTCAGCAGTTTTGACGATGTCAAGACGAAAGTTTAGCGGTGGTTAATGGTGCCTTTCTAGAGCTATTCTAATATGCCACAACTTATTCTTATAATATTATTTTCCATACACTCGTACTTGAAGAATTTTTTTGTATGGATGAATCAGTGTATGTTAATATTATTTAACGAGGCGCCTTTTTTTGCTGCTTGGGCGGTCTTCAAATACGGTGTTGGCTGGAGTTTGGACAACAACCGTCTGCGTTAAAATAGGCATGACACCGTAGATATTTTTCATCCAAAACGAACGTCAGAAAACCAGTGCAACTAAATTGTAAATTAATAAATTAATCACGCAGGATTTTGAAAGGCTCAGTTCACGCGAAACTTACAGTTGGATCCGGAGATAAAAGATGCGTATTGGGCCAAGCGTACCAGGATATATGATGTTGTAACATTATTAACAAATGTGTCATATTCAAAGTAAACGCCCATATGGGGTTTCATTTCGGTACCGGGACTGCTAACTGAGCAAATGGTAGCACTTCTTTTTGTGCCCCTTCGAACTTCGATTCCGAAATCCATCCGAAACTTCGTACTGGTTTGGTATAACTACAGATTAAAGAATACAAGAAGTCCGGTTTCGGATCCGGATGGATGGTGCTGGAAGTTAAGGGCCTCGAACAGGATGCGCAGTGCAGTTAACTGGTATCTTGCAGACTTCGCAAAATACATGTATGCACATCGTAAACATGTGCATGAATGATGAAACCGAATGTCCACCGATAGAAAACGCTTGACTATCAGTGTAGCTCCTCTTTTCTGAACGGCCCATTTTACCTCTAAAATTAAGAATTTAAATATGGATTTTCGAAGCTGCTGATTCTGTAGTTGTTTCTAACGTTTACAACTTTACATGATCGTATAATAAAAGCGAATGCTTATACGTACAAGTGCGAGTCGACGCAACGTATCCTACTGATCATGTATCCATTTCGTCCGCTTGTATCCGGACCACGCGAGGTGAATTACGAGAATACTGTGCTGGTCAAACGGGAAGTCGGTGTGTGGTTACTGGGATATATTCAGGATATCGAAGCCGATAACATTATGATTAATTTCGATTCGACGACAACTCCGACTGCTTGGATTCACTCTCGCTATGTCTGGCCACATCATTTCGCGAAGTACCCATTAGCAGGTTTCGGGCACGTGGAGGACGGGGTTCCGGTCTACGTAGCTTTGCGGGATGATGACCATGGTCCATACCGTTTTCGGCCCGGAAAACTGTTATCCCAGTTTTACCGAGGTGGTTTATTTTACGTGCAATTGGACGGTGCGCCCCTTACTGGAAGTCAGGTAGTCCATCGCTGGCAGATTGTTGAACAGTTACCGCTGCTACAGACGTCCTTATTTACAACAACAAGCGGACTTGTATATGTCAAGCACGTGGTTCCATTTGATAGTATGCAGTTCATTTCCACGGACAATATTAAAGAATGCAGTGTGTCCAAGTCGGTTATCGATGTAAGGTGGCCACCAAAGGTTTACGTACATCTGGATCATGCTTCGCGGCAGATAGTCCGGGACAATGGTTGTCGCTTTTATGTGCGATTTGAGACGGACAATGTTGTGTTTATTTGCGGCGAATTGTTTAACAATCCAGCAAACGAACTGCTGTCCTGGAATCCAGAGTTTTTAAAGAGTGCGTTTGGAAAATACTTTGCGCAACATCAAGTGTGCATAATGGAAAACGCATGGAGAAACGACGATGGGAATAAAGCCGCGGTGTTCCATTCAGAGGGTAAGTTGTCTATTACCGCAAACTCCACAGGTCCAAAAAACTGCAACACGGAACAGAAGTCGGTTGGCATTAACCCCGCTTATTTCATTAACAGGACTGTCTCCTGAAAGGTCACACCCGGAAGATAACTTCTGCTTCGGATATCTCATAGGTCTCCTCCATATGGATATCCTTCACAGTCTGGATTTCCATACTCAAGTCAAAATGAAGCAGTAAGTTACTAAGTTG
>JAQGAU010001925.1:0-17233 GCA_034698045.1 Paramacrobiotus richtersi | reverse complement strand
CGTGATAGCCGAAGGCTATGCTAGCGAGAGTGCACGCTGAGAGTGCATAATGTATGTGAACGGTATTCACATAACACTTACCGTGATAAAAACACCCTAGAAACTCGTACACGGTATTGTTCGCCGCACAATAGCCGTCCACCGTAAATTTGCCAATCCGGTATTCGTGTTCGATGTCAATGCCTTCCTCATTTGCCAGAACGTGCAGCCATTGCATTGCTTTTATGGACTTTGCCTTTCCCATCTTCGGCAGCAGTGCAATATCCTCTTCTTTCAAAAGTGAGGTCCGCCAAAAAAAGCTACACATCCCAGCAACTGTGAGGGACGACGTGAACGGGCACAGACCACCAGTTATTTCTGAAAACAGTTTCCGCAGTTCCTGGCAACACAGACGGAGCACTTCCACATCCTGTTTGCAATATGCTATGAACTCCTCGTCAAAGTTGAAGATATTGCGCTTTTTTCGACGGTATTTGCGATAGAATTTTAAAAACTCCTTCCTTTGGGCTTTCACCATTTCGGAGTATCCGTAGTCTTCTCGCGAAGGGTATGGTATAAGCCTACCCCAGTTTTCCTCTTTATTAATTTTGTGTGGGAAGGATCCTTTGCTTTCTTTCAGGCCAAACGATTTTGCCCAATTCTGCAGGCTCATAGGCACATAGTTCAGGGAATCACGGAACTTGATGTTGTACTTTTTTATATCCATTTTCAGTAGCTGACATCCTTTGAAGGTCGTCTCCGGCACCACGCCACACCGTAACAGATATCGCAGAATAAAATATCCATCAAAGCTCCTGCAATATTAGAAAACTTCTACATTATTATAACTATTCTTGTTGCCGCAAGTTTAACTTACGCAAGTTCTCCTGAGTTTCCATGAATTGTGATTTAGAGTCTAAAGTTTACTTACCTCAGATTATGGGCGATGACGTAGTGATTCCGGTGCTTGGGATCAATAAGAAACTCACAAAGCTCTTCCGTAATGTCCTTGTGGCTGAGCATTCCGCACTCATTTGGAAAGACTGTAGTAACACCATCGCCATCCATAACAACCGCCAGATTTGGTATAAAGCGCCCAGTGTCGGGACACTGGAAGGTCTCAAAATCAAAATACAGAAACCTTGCATTGGAATGTTTTTCTCGCACAGCATCCGTAATTGCTTCCGGTTTCATATAGCAAACATGCGTCCCAGGCTGATAGTACAAAGTACAGGTACTACAGAACACCTCGCCACACGTGTGCGCTGTTTGCCGCTGGGCCATTGACACAAAAATGTTACACTTTTTACAGATAAAAAATGTCTTGCAAACCGATCGACCGCTATCGGTTTTTCCGGCACGTTTCTTATGATGGCTAAAGCACGATTCGCCATGGAAAGTGCGGTTGCAATCTGCGCAGTATTTTTCCTG
This sequence comes from Paramacrobiotus richtersi, assembly GCA_034698045.1. Taxonomy (NCBI): domain Eukaryota; kingdom Metazoa; phylum Tardigrada; class Eutardigrada; order Parachela; family Macrobiotidae; genus Paramacrobiotus; species Paramacrobiotus richtersi. The sequence goes on along the minus strand of JAQGAU010001925.1, from coordinate 15,823 downwards.
TAGCACGTGACCATTGCAGTTCCTTCTCAGACATCGCTTGCACGTGAATTTGCATCGATGTTTCTCCCGGTGTTCATATCCGATTTCGCAGTCCTCACACCAATAGCTCCGCTCAAACCACGCAGGAAGGCTACTTAGTACATCAAAATGGTCGTCGTGAAATAAGACACGTTTCGGCTTTGATTCACCGCGATAGATAATTGAGTTAAGTTCCTGCACGCCCACTACGATAATCATGTAGTCAGGAAGAACCGCTTCAAATTCGGGAATGTCAGCTAAGCCATACCGTCTCACCGGCAGCAAGGCTCGTCGAATTAGTGCATGCGCCCGTTTAGTCAATTCCGTTCGTTTCTGATTTCCCTGTCGATCGAAACGTGTCAACTTGCGTACTAGGCCTCGGTCGCCGTCAGCGCATGGCTTGCCCACAACAAGAGCTCTGGCTAGGCAGATCTCATCCACATTACGAATCCTAATCACGCAACGTTTTTTCTCCAGCATTTGTCGCAGCAATCTCGGGACTGTTTCACCAGAACACCCACCTACAGAAACACGGGCATGTTGCACCCAAATTTCAAACGTTTTGTCCAACTGGAAATCTGTGCAGCTTTGAAGAACCCGCGCGACTTCTAGCATAATTCTTTCTGTTGTAATTTGGGACTTCGGTAATACAGGTGTCCATATCGGACTGTCCAGGGCACTCTGATACAGTCGTAGTCGGATCCGATCGTCATCATTAGCCTCACCGAGAACTTTATTCAATATGTGATCGGTTATCAGAAACACAGCCGCAAAGCTTTCGTCAAATGACAGGTGTTCAAGATGTTGTACACGACACTCAAACGTCTCAAAGTTTAGTTGGTAGCGAGCGTTAAACTGAGATTGTGTAGGAATAACAATTATACAATCGTCAACATTGTCCAAAGAATCAGCGTCTGAATCATTATCATGATCAGTTAATCTATCAGGCACAGCAGCCATTGCAGAAAATAGGCCAGATTAAGCGAGTAAAAGCAAGTACTTCTGATTTTAAATCAAACCGAAAAGAAACGCATTTCCAGCTGTTGTTCCGCTCATCATAGATGCCAATCTCAATGTACTTGTTGTTATTTTGGTTGCCGATGCTCGGTGGCTTTTGCTGGTAAAATGAACGTGCCCACAGAGTATGATGAAGACGTGTCCATGTCTGAATGCGCTGATCGAAGCTCTTGTTCAGAATTACCTCTGGGGGCGTGTCTTTTCCTTTATTTGAACGTCGAAGCGTGGAGCGGGTTTCGATTGTTCTTGGTTCATTCCAGTACAACCAATTGCACAGAGAATCGACGGCCTCCTGGGGAACGTAGACAATATCGTTGCCAAATTTAATCGTCCTTGGACAAAATCCAAGCATTGGGACTTTCGTACCAGCTCGTCTAAACAGACACAAAAGCATTTCTTTGCATGCAGGCATATAAAAAATGAACCGTTTATCCACAAAGTTCGGGTCTGGCTGCTCCTGTACATAGGGAAGGGAACTGTTGTTTATTTCAATTAGCTGAAACACCGGTGGTGTTGGATCGTCCTTCTGCAAGTATACCGTACTCAATTGACCAAGTAGTGCATCTAACGGCGTAGGAGGCGACCCTAGGGATACAGTCAAGGTCCAACGTGGATTCGGCTGCACTGATGCTGGTGCTAACGTTGATGCGGTAATAATTTGTGGCTGAGACAGGTGCGTTTGTTGTGGTAGCTGATAGTCCTGCCCTTGCAGTGGCTCATGCACATCACCACCTAACAATGGATTTACTAGTAACTATAGACTAATCTATGCAAGTTTATGTTGTCTCTAAAATACATGTGTCATTACCGTTCAACCAATGGACCATCTGGTTCCTGAACTCGTGATCCGTTATCGCACTCTCGTTTACAAGCTTTGAAACATAAACAAGTGCAAAGTCTCCGCGATAAATATCTCGGCCTTTATTCAGATAAAAAAAGCGTATCGTTCGCTCACGAGGCTCAAATGAGCATGTTGGTTGATCAACAGAAGCAATTTCAGGAAGCGTTAGCAAAACTCCCGGGTCAGACTCATTATGACAAAGAGCATTATCGGTGATAGAACGCACAATAGGAGCAGCAGGAGCATCGGCAGCAGCAGGAGAAATATTGTTATTAACTGTGTCAAGCAAACCATCAAAAGCGTGCAACTCAAAAGTTACGTCATCGATGTCGATGTTCCAATCAGGCAGGCTGTCGCCATCCGGAAGCTCCGGTATTTCTTCCATGACGCTGATTAGATGAAAACTAAAAAGCGCTCCGTGAAAATTCTGCGACAGACCGGGCATGTTTTCACTTTGTACCGCCCATTGCATCCAGTACAGAACACTACGTGACCACAAGGTTGAAGCATCACTGTCTTCTGGAACGTGTGGCAGATGACACACATCAAGGTGTCACGTAGCTGGTCGACCGTCTGCGTCCCTAGGGCCACTGGCTCTGCATTCCGCTCCGTTTCGATCGTGTCCGTTAAACGCAGCGCCTCGCGAAACTGCTCGCGATAGCAGATGCGCACGTAGCTGTCCTCGTACACCTTCTTCATGAATTCCTTCGTGTACGGCACGCCGGTCCTCTCACTGATTAAGTTCTCTGTTGCCCAGTGGACTAGAACTTCTTTTCCTGAAAAACCAACAATTTATCAGCGCTCAATAAAAAATAGTCATGAGGGTCGCCCATGCACTGTACATGTATTGTGCACATTCACAAAGTGACTAGAGTAAAGGTCACTCACCGGCTAAGGTGCCACCATCTATTTTGGCCACTTCGCTGCCAGTTCGCACAGTCACATCCTGAATCCACTGTTTTCCTTGGGTATTCAGCACATAAGCACAGGCTGGGTTAAGCCTAGCATGCACCACCATGGGCGCATGCTGCTGCTTTGTACTCCACAAATGTGTCACCGGACACGCAAAACAGTTGATTTTGCCTAGTAGCAAAAAAAACGCGTATGTTCATGATATCGAGCGAACCGAACTACGCTACACGGCCTTTAAAAACAGCGGGTTCGAGTGATCACAATCAACTTACCGACTTCCACGTTATTTCCGGGATTGTAAAATCCAGCTTGCGCCAGTTCAGCCGTGTAAAGCTTGAGCTCCTCCGGAAACGTTTCAGACCAGAATGTGTGAATCCTATCTTGCAACGCGGCCAGATGCGGCTGGAAGCTCGTAGGATCCGGAGCAAACATCTCGATCCTACCCAAAAATGGATCCACCTTTATCCCTGGCAGGGTGTTAACAACAGAATGGCTGCATTGGTCAAAGTGGTGGATCTTTCGAAATTCCTTCGGGTCTTCCGTGCAACGCATAACAGTGTCTGTGCAGTGAATGCAAACAATATCATGCCGAATCCCGCTGCAGTACAGTCCTTCGTTTGCCAGCCAAACTCGTAAGCCCTCGTTGATTGGACATCCCCGAAATGTAGCGATTCGCGAAGCTGCAGTGTACGGATACCGTGAATCGGCAGTTTTTGACGTACTCTCAATTTCGTCCGGAATTCTATAGTATTGGATCTCGCTTGCCCGTGGAGCCATGTTGGTCCGTTCCCGTGAACTCATTTTGGAAAGCAAACTTACACAAAGAAATGCCGCCACAAACTATAACCAACAATCTCCTTGCTTGACCGAACACAACTAAGGTACATCACGCTTGATGTAAAAACAGCAGCTTTGTGTTTCCATGCTAGGTCACGTACTGCCGGACTTTTGGATCCGCCCACCTCAGCATTTCCATCTGGAAAATCAGTTACTGAGATTCCATGGCGCACGATTTTGTATTACATAGTACAAGTAATGATTAGCAATCGTTTGTGATTATGCATGTGAAGCAAGTCAGTTGATCAAACTTGGTTTCGAAAGTGAGTTCGGTGACATAATCGTCGTCGTTTTTCTGCTGCTTTTTGCACATTTTTGCTTACCGTCCCCAAAATGAGTACCGCGCAGAGCAGTTCCACGATGCCTCCAGTTACACCAGAAATGGAGGAGAAAAGGAAGTTCTCGACTGGTAAGGTAGCGTTTGAATGGGATGAATTCCCTGTGCTGAAATTCGGCTACGACAACTTCATCTCGATCCGGCTGAATACCGTTAAGACTGAACTCCAGTTCGTAATGGGGGATTTCGTCAAAAGCGCGGAAGGCAACTGGCTGCCGTCGGAAAAGGTCATCACGCTCAATAGCAGTCAGTTCACTCGATTCTACGGCCTCATCGCGAACGGCTTCTTGGACCGTTTTATCCAAGATCCAAGCAACGTTAGCGAGCATGGCTACCTGTCGCACCTGCACAACATCGGTGAGAACATCTTCTTTGTATGGTCACTTTATAATGGTGTAGCATTGGCGAACTTACGACAACACTGGATAAACAACCTCGGTGTCCTCAAGCCAACGAAAGTGGGCCTGAGCCTTGGATGGCGCAACTGGGAGTCACTGGTACAGCAAGTCCGCGAAGGCACCATTGTCGCCGAAGCCATCCGAGTTGCTATCGAACATCATCTGCTGGATTTCTGGGTCGAAAAGGAAGAAAAACTGCTTGCCGTTGTTCCAGGGATGGTGTGGAAAATGTGTGCTCAGTATATGCGCTACCACTGCACGCGTTGTAATGAGCTGGCCATGGACTTCAAGCTGGACCCGGAGACTGCGGATATCAAACAGTCGTGCGATTTGGGTGGACCACACCAGCTGCTTGTGGACCATCGGACGAAAGGCTTCATTTTCACAGAGTTGCTGGCCGCCAAGACCATCGAACATGCCATGCTTTTGCTGGAAGGATTCGGACCTGAAACATCCATCGTAAACTGCCTGAAATTCGACGCAAAACACTTCCTGGAATCCCATGCAACCAACCTGATTGGTGAGATGGTCAAGATTGGAACCGCGAAAGGATTGACGTTCCAGCTGGCTCCTGAACTTTTGGAGAAACCGGCTCCGGTTGAGCGACAGGACGCCATCATTCGTACCCCAGCGGGACCGTCTAAGCAGAAGCGCCGAACACCCGATGCTCCAGTCAAAGAGGCGAAAAAAGTGAAAGAAATGCCAGTGACAGTGGAGACCGGCGGAGATAACGTGGCTGCCGACGAGGGTGCTCTTCTGGAACACTTCATTTTGTGGTAAGTTGGGGTAATCTGTATAATAATCGTAATTCAATATATTTTATTTGTGCGGCTGATGATCTTTACCAGCGTTCGACGCATATGAACAAACTATTATAACGAGTTGTAATTCTATCAGTAATCCGATTCCGTATTTTTCTTAATGCAGATGTATACTTAAGTAATATTACAAGTTGGAATCTTCAATAACTTACAGAAGTGAACGTGATGCTTATTTTTTACTGAGCAGTGTCATTATTCCATTTGCACGGCTCATTTCTTTTGATTAAAACAGTTCACTTCTTGCAGAGGATTCTATTTTCATCCGCTGGACATCTGCTGAATTGCTGCTGCTAAATCTACAAATATTTGCTATTCCGATATGCTGTTGTGAAGCAGTTAGTGTTCATCTGACGCATGATGTCATTTGTTTATGTTCTTCGAACAAGCGTGTTTCTAAACTGTGCGATTTAAATTTCGCTACTTCCATCTAACAGATGCATCGCTGTACGGCTATTATTACCATTATTTAAAACTTTTGCTTTGCACGTGACGGTAAACGTAAAACAACCTTAGAATGCTACAGTTAGTGTCTTGCAAAATCTCAATAAATAAGAACTGTAACTGCGCATTACCAAAACAAACTGACAAACGAAAACATTACTTAGTCTTAAGCTGCCATGTGACTGCTTAATAAACGCGAATGACGACATCTGGTGAATCAGTAAAACGCACAAAGTTCTTATTGGAATTCCATTTTGTAATTCCATCAGCAAAATGCAATGGAAATTCCACTAATGAATAACCATTTCTCAGACGTGGAATTGGTTGCTATACACCACTGCCTTGCTAGTTATCCGGATTACTAATTCGGATTTGTGCCAGCATGTTGCACAATGCAAATTTTTTGAAATCACAATGCAAATCTGGTGCAGTACATGGAAATTAGAATACAAGTTGGTACAGTTAGCATCAGAAGCAGAGGACTGCATGCCCAGTATCCTATTGCACGACGCTGTTTCTGTAATAAGTAGTCTGTATTATTATTATTACATTAATTATATTTGGGACTGCTTGATATCACACTATGCGGACAAACGAGCCGCGTGACTTAAACAGTAACAACTTTTGCAGAATACCATAGCTGCTAGACGTATTCATAAATGGTAGTAAGGAACAATTAATATGAAAACTAACGCCTAATACTCTCGTTTCAGTGGTGCCACTTTGTATGCTGAATTCTGCAGAACTTAATTTCATTCAGACTACTGGTCATATTCATGATTAGCATATGTTGTACTAACCGCAAGCAAACCCGTTGCAACGTAACTATTGCAAAGTTAACAAAATAATCGTACTCATTCACAGGTTCCTGTAAACTTACCGCTCCTAACAATACATAAACAGTCCATAATGATGAATTAAAAGAGCATGGAATCAACTGAGCATCCCTTAATGCACTAGCAATGGCGTCATCATTTTGATACAATGCTATATGGTTTTCAGCATTCTCATATCTGCGCTCTTCTGCAATGTTCGCAGTGAAAGTTTGAGCCGCTCAGTCAAGGTGGCCGAGCGACAGCTATGGGAACGCATTGGTCTCTATGAGTCGCATTCCAGACAGAATTCTTGCCACTCTTATCTGATCTGCGCTGGCTAATCTCATTGCACTGCCTAGCAGCCTGCGTATGCGAATCACATTTAACATATAAGTCTATACGCATCCCACGCCGTGGGATGCCAATGGAGTTATGTGTTAACGTCGCCTATTAACTTAACATAGGCCGATGAGTCTCTTGTACACTCACCCTCGCCCACCCCCATCCCTTCGGTACAGCCTCACCACACTACCATGCTTTTGGCCGTTCGGAACGGCTGGCCGTAGACTGTGTGATTAAGCAGCATGCAGCAGACACTTTGCTGTTCTACCGTTGCGATACAGATGGTCAGCTGAGAGAGAGAGAGAGAGAGAGAGAGAGCGAGAGAGAGACAGAGAACGTACGTACATACCCGTTATAGCACTAGTGCTATGGCCGCCGGATCCGATCCGGCAAACCCGTGGTAGTGCAGTGAAGGTTTGCAGACGGGATGGGGGTGGGCCAGTGTACATGAGACCTCTGTAGCGGGTGTCTGCATGTACGCAGACCGTTCCGATGGCTAAAGACTTGTGTGCGCATACTTTAGCATGTAAGTCAATCTGCATCCCACGGCGCATCCCACGCCGTGGGATGCACATTGACTTATATGTTATACAGTAATCAGCACATGGACCACAGCTGCCGTTGGGCAGGTCAGGCCACTGTATTGGCTTGAACGCAAAGGTGTGCTGTGACGTAAAAATGCCATCGTCAGTGAATAATAAAGGTACTGCTGTCAAAACTAACACAGTCGTCCCCGTTTCACTTATGAAAAAATTGTAAAAAAATACTTCTCGGGAGATTTTTTTAAATCTGCTTACATACATAGAAAGCCCCTGAGTCAGCGTCCGCGGCCTTAGGTAAGATTACACATCTGACCACAGGAAGTGCTGACTCAGACCCTAAAACCATGCATGGGCAAAATCGTAATTACTGGAAATATAGTGACACTGTTAATTATAAAGATCACATAGGAACTGACTGATATGTACTTGTACGTAATTAGCACATATTTGTTTTTGTAAAATGCAAATAAAACGTGTGTAAAGACGAACATATATATGAATCACGCACAGTATGACTCAACTGGCCAAAAAACTGCTGATGTCATATCCGGCTATACAGACGCCTATTAGTAGTACTCGCGATGAAAAAGATATAGATATGAAAAAGATATAGATGTGGCGCTTAGATTCTGGTACAGTATGGTAGCATTATCTACAGAAATTTGTTCAGAGATTGTTGTGCGTGTTTAGCAAATGTCTTACCGCAAAAAAAACGATATGCGTACGGTACGTAACGTAACGGGTGACGCGCAAATTTTGACCGTGTGTTCGAGTCTCCATAGCTACCATCCCCGAAATGAGAATGCCGCCGTTCAAATGTTACTTTGTAGCCAGACTACCATACTACATTTTCACTACAGCAGGTCTCTTCCGAAATGCAAAGCCGCTATGGAAATAATTTTTGCGGAAATCGACCAAAATTAGCTAGTGTCCTGAAAAAGAAATTCAAAAATTCGCTTTTTGCCAGATCGGCGCATACGGCAGCCCCGGACCAGGCATAAATTAGTAAATAGATACCGTTCGAAAGAGCATTCTTTCTCCCTCCGAAATGTATAAAAATTTCAACCCATCAATCAAATTAACAAAACAAGCTTTATGAAGAAACGAGGTCAGCTAGGTCCGAATTCCCATGACTAGCCCAGGGGAGACTCTTGAGTTAGTGGCTGCGCGTCGGTTATCACCGTACCGCGCTGTTTTAAATATTTTTCGGTACAGCATGGACTGCTCTCGTGAAACTAAGCAAGGGCAGTCTTTTCGCATCATCCACACAAAAGCAACAATAAATCTTTCGTGGACATACGAGTTGCTAAATGATAAAGCTCATTATTTACAGACAAAATACCAAAAGTTTTAATTCGGTCCTAAATTCCAGTAACGGATTAAACCCATAAGATTTAACCACATCGTACTGCGAGATCTTCTTCGTCATAATCGCTCAAAAGCAATAAATTTAACTTGCAGAAACACACAGGTCAATAACTTTTCATCTCCACATCATGGGACACTGGGAAGAAGTACTAGGTTTTGTCAGGGCTAAATTCTCAGGACACGTTGTATGGATGCCCCAGTTATCAGAGCACGGTTTTTGAAGAGAAAGAGCTGCATTTTAAATTGAGCCATCGTGGGATTGCGTGCGTTGCATCGTTCGGGAGATATCAAGCAACGAAACGTCGATCAAAATTTGCGCGTCACCCGGTACCTAATGAAAATTACCGCTTAAGGAGACTATCCGGTTAAACCGATGGTTTTGCTGTTGACGTTGCCGCTACACCGATGTAAACAACACACAACACCTACCTAATAGATTCGAAAGTTAAAAGATGGGACTCCATTGTTCTTTTGTCCGTTCGTGCGCACAATGCGCGGTTGTTCCGCAATATGGTCAAAAAGTTTAAACAGATATTCCGGATTCAAATTCCACGTTTCCATCCAATTTGGTTAAACGATATATCAATTAATGCGCAGAAATGAGATGATCATTCTGAACCAGTTTCAGCCGGAACGGACCGGTGTGAAATTTTAAACTAAATTTCAAAAATTTTAAAATTCATTTTAACATTTCACACAGGTCCGTTTTGGCTGAAACTGGGTCAGAATGATCAGCTCATTTATGCGCATTAATTAATATATCGTCAAAACAAATCGGATGGAAACGTGGATTTTCAAAGCGGCATCGCTGTTTAAACGTTTTGACCGTATTGCGGAACAACCGCTTATTGCGCGCACAAACGGACAAAAGGACAATGGAGTTCCATCTTTTCATTTTCAAAGGATTGTATGGGTTCTGTCTCTAGTTTTCACCTATGCAGTGGCACTCCTGCGCGCAAAACCTCCCAGATGACCGGAGTCTAGCTTTAGTCTTCGAGTTCTTACACAAACTGGATATACATAACTACAGGTTATGATGCAGCGTAACGCATTGTGTCTCGTGAATGTTATATCATGAACCATTGATTGTCTTCCTGGCAACTGGTCAAGCAAGTGTGTATAAGTAATTAGTTGTTGCCAGGTTGTTCTGATTTAGTCTGCTTCCTAGCGGCTCCCGGGTGGGATACCATATCATAAGCGGGCTTCAGTGAAACACAACAACTGTCTGCCCGGAGCGGTTTTTCGTGATAATTACTGCCAAAGAATAATATTTGACCCGAAGAAATGATGATGCAGCTCTTTCAGGTGGTTAATGGTCGGTCTGATGGCCATTTAATATGTGCTGCCACGTAGCCCGTAGCAAACTATGTGCGTTTCACTGTATTAAATCGAGTGGATGGCACTGGATGCTTGCTAAAAAAAACTGAAAGATTAGTCCAATGGTACAGTCATGTCCACTGATGTAAAGAATGCACCGTGGACATCGTGATCAGCTGCTGGCTGACCAGTCCGACTAGGATTCATTTTGAAAAAACAAAATGAAAACCCTTTCTTGCAACTTAGTATCTTAATAAAACGAAATAAATGAAATAAAATTAAATTTGATGTGACTTAAAGCGTTTTAACACACTTTCAACACTTGAGCGTTGAAAATGTGTTGTGAAACGCTTTCGACCACGTCAAATGTTGATTGTCTGCGATCGTTTTGTTAAAATATTGGGACGCAAGAAATGTGTAAAAAGTGTTTTACGGAAATTTTTTTGTTTTGGTCTTAGTCATCCTACCACATGACAACAACGTAGTGCAGTGGCACAAAGACCGCCTTTCGGGTGTCGCCGTCACTGTTTTTTCCACATTCGTTTTATCAATTCTGCGTAGATACAATATACAACCAAAAATGTGTATTACCGACAACTTTTTGTTCTCTTTCCAGTGCAAAAGCAACCAGGAAGATATCTGTTTTCTGTGAGTTTCTAAAATTGCTGATCGGTTCGTGGCAAATCTTAACATGGCGCTGGATGGGTGATCGGTTCATGTGCTCTTATTGGTACTTAATTAAAGACTGAGTGAGTATCCTCCAGACAGCACGTGATTTAAACGCTGATTCCGCAAACAGCTGCTAAAAATACCAGACTTTTGTCTAGGATAGCATTTCATGGCATGTCGATTGTCAAGGAGCGCGACAAGTTGGAATAACAAAACGTATTAGGAGGCGAACATGAAATCAGCACGATTTGCATATTTCGCTTCTGTTTTGTCAAATAAAGCTTTATACTCGTACGTATAAGGCCGAATAGTATGTCTGTTAACTGATGCTCAAACCGGCAGAGACATCAACATGAACGCAAGTTGTTTTCTCATTTCCGTCTTCGTTGTCCTTTGGATTGCCACTCTCATGTAGGATGTTTTGATTTGCTGTTGAATGGTAGATGTTTCAAGCATCTAGTAATGGACAAGTTATATTTCCAGATCATTTCTAACCGTTTCTTGGCATTTTCAATTGCATTGTTAAACCTACATAATCTTTTATCATTATTTTGGTGATCTAGTACGGCAGATGGCAAATGGCAGCCACCGCCCCCGGGAACTATCCGTTTGACGGCCGAGAAAGCCAACAGACAACCCAAATTCAAAGCCAGCTTCCGTCATCGGGCAGTCGGCTCCATTCCTGAATGCTTTGACGCCCGTGAGAGATGGCCACAGTGCCAGAGTATTTCCGACATCCGGAACCAGGGAGCATGTGGCATTTGTTGGGTGAGTTGCTAATAGATTTACAGTATGGGGCGTCGAGCTGATGGGAACCGTGTTTCATTTTTTATAGGCTGTGGCGTCGGCTAGCGTCCTATCCGATCGGGTTTGTATAGCCGAGCTGCTAGCCGGCAAAACACCAAGTCAGATCTACGTTTCTGCGGTCAATTTAGCCAGCTGTATCTATGATCGTGCAACCAGCTCCGGTATGGAGAAGTAAGCGATTGTGTGTTTCCGTAGTCTTTGATTCACGAAACTTGTCAGCTATGACTATTCTGGACCGCGCAGCTGTAAATGCGTTGATTACACGTAAAATCGACACTGTTGTACCTTGTAGTTGTGAGAGCGGCGGATCACCCTCTGACGCATTTCGGTGGATAGCAACAAGAGGGTTCGTAAGCGGTGGTAATTACAGCAGCAACGTGGGATGCCAACCGTACTCGGTCAAGCCCGACGGCGTAACAAAGACTCCCTTGGTCTGCACATCGAAATGTACAAACCCGAGCTACAAGAAAACCCTCAAAGAAGACACTGCTTACAGTAAGTATTAAGGCCGTCCGGTGATCGTAACTGTAATCGTAATCTTTTATGTAAACTGTAATCCAAGTGTTTCTTATGTTAAATTCTCATAGAATTTTTTATATAGAGTACTTTTTGTATAAATTGGTTAGCCAATAGGTGTGTTTAGAATTGGCCAAGGGAGGTGGCAGAAATGCTTGTTAATAAATGTATGGATGCCAGAAATTGTTCTTTTTGCCAGGTACCTCTCTGCCAACTTGCTCCATCCCGTTCGTTGTAGCGAGTCTAACTGCTGTGTACTCTCGTAGATAAAGAACCCCTGTGCCTTAGTCGTAGATAAAGAACCCTTTTGAAAAATAAAGAAACTCGGTGAACGAAACCCTTTGCATGCAACATACAACTGAATGGTTGCAGTTGACAGTTACTGGGTGAGCTCCCTAGCGAACAGCGGTAGAAGCCAATCCGCTCTTGATGCGCAAGTGCTAAGGACACAGCAAGATATCCTGGCCAACGGTCCTGTCGTAGCTATGATGAACCCGTACGGTAATCTACAAAAGTGGAATCGAACACAAGGTAACCGATTATCAGACAAAACCAACACCATAACGCCATGTTCTGGGTGCTGATTTGTGTAGGTGCATACCGAGGCGAGCCTAATCAAAAGGAAAAATCCTCAGTAACGACACACGCTTTGCGTATCATTGGCTGGTGTAAGGATAAGAACAACGTTAAGTACTGGAAGATTCTCAACTCCTGGGGCGCTAGTGAATACACAGTTGGCATGGGCGAGCTGTGGTTCGAGATGGGGAAAAATGTCGCCGAGATTGAAGAGGAAATCACGGCTCCGATTGTTACCTTGCCGAATATGTGTAAAGTCAAGTCGATTTGTGATTCGCGCATAACCCAGATCATTCGCCAGGACGCTGCCAACCTCACATCCCCGGTGTATGCCTTTTATGGTAGGAAAACGTGTGTTTATATCCAACGAAATGCACTTGACCTTAAGGTCGATGAATTTCATTTTCGAATTTTAGATAACTGTGTCATCAAGGTCGCTGTAGCTAAATCGGGGCAGATATCACTGGTCGGCGAGTCCCAGCCTATAGAGAAACTTTTCGTGGGTGGCCCTTCCGGACCAATCGTACGATGGGCCCCAGTTGCAGTGGACCCGTTTGCTGGTCTTCCAGGGTTTCTACCTGCGGATCAAAAACTTACCATCTATAGCGTAAGGTCTCCGCTTTCATTTGCATTAGTGCAAAAAACATGCGTGCTATAACTTCTTGCAAGACAAGTGTCGTCAGTGTCCCGCAACGGTTAAAATTCTAGACTACCATGTCGGGCGACTGTACTCCAGTGGATAGATCGGGAAAATTCGACTGCACCAGCATTGGAAATAAAGCCGTCCCGCAAGCTACTACCGTCGTCGGGTCGGACACATGGACGTTTTGTAAGATACACTACCATTCATTTTGGAAAATGGCGCATTCTGGTACTCGTCTCCGGTGCGACTCGTCAGTAAAAAAACGTATTAGAAAAGAATTTAGTTGAAGTTCGGCATCTCACGGTCAGTAAACCACAATCCTGTGGTGAATAGCTTGTGATTAATAGAATGGCTGCATCGAAATCAAAATAATCTGATTAATATAGACTCCTCTGATCGAAACACCTTCCAACGCATCTTCAAATCGGCTCAGGATGGTACGCAGGGATCTTTCTCCATTGGAACCAAGCTGACCAAAGAGTTCACCGTTGTCGACACATTTCTCAACATCGACGACACCAATATCCTGGTGTGCGGTCTGGATAAACAGGAAAAGTCAGCTTGCTCCATAATGAAAATTAGCACTAAAGAGGTCAGTTTTCGTGACTCCATGACCATATTTTATTATTTTGATACCCAAGCTCTCCACGAATTAAAAGAGATTCATCCATTTCTTCTTCTAACAGGTGTCTCCTGGTGTTCCTCTGCAAAAAATTATCAATTCCTGCCCAGCAAAACAGCAGTGAAACCCTGCACTTCCGGCAGCGTTTTCTAGTCTGTGCATGCCCAAAAACGGATCATATGCTGCCAATTAAGTGATACACATCTTGCTGCACAGTCCGACTACTTATAATTTCTGAGCGACTTCTGGCGATTTGATATTTTGCGTGTATGCTTCGTTCTACATAATTTTTTGCTTGTTTAATTGCGGTATTGGCCATACTGCGGCATATCCGTGATCATTTTTCTAATGGTCTCAAAAGCGCAATCAATGCCAAGTATGATTGTACACGAACGAACTTACTACCGAGTATTGATGAATTGCAGAAGTGTACTTACACTGTATAGAAAAATTGCTCCCCTATGCAGTGTTTTATTATATAAACAGTACATTTATACTAGAAAAGTGCACGAGGTTCATGGTGGCAGTACTTGACCGAAGCTGAGGAAAACACACAATCTACATACGGAGAGAACGGAACGTTTTGATTTGACATCGGATTTCCAAAAAATTCGCAATCCATACACGTGCCCAATTTAACACGATGAAAAAAGCCAGAAAACTATACAAGAATCTGGGGCCGCGCAACTATGCGTATCACTACTTGTTTGCTAGGTTTCCTGGCGTTTTCGCCGATGTTGTTATGGCAGACCGATTTGGAGTCAACCTTCGTTTCTCGATAGCTAACGACCGACATAGCTGTTAACCAACACTAGACCGAGCAACCGCACAGAAAACATGAAGCGCGATGCGTAGTATTGCTCGCTATTGATTAAGTCAAAGCCTACTCAACGGTACTGAAAGACCGGGCATCGATGCAAAATATCCAAGCAAGATCGATTAAACAAGACTTTTGGCCGTTTCTTTCATGTTTTAATCGTCTTGTATCAAACGTTCAAGTCGTGCTTTTGTAGGGTAATATGTTATGCAATTATACACTTTATGTGAATTACCATTTGAGCTGATTATTTGTTAAATTAATTTAATTATTCGAACTGACCAATATTATTGTCAATAAAGGCAATGTGGAAAAGACCTGTATTCTGAGATGATAAAAGTAAAGACTGACCACCCTTCAGACAGCACGTGCTTTTAGCGCTGATTCCGTCAATATCTACTAAAAATTGTAGAGTTTTGCCTAGGATAGCATTTCATGTCATGTCGGCTGTCAAGGAGCGCGACAAGCTGGAATAGCAAAAACCATTGAGAGGCGTGGGCGAAATTTGCACGGTTTGCACAATTTCGTTTCTGTTTTGCCAAATAAGGTGTTATATAAGCCGGATGGTATGACGATCATACTTACGATTGCTGAAACCGGCAAAGGCATCATCATGAGCGTAAATTGTGTTTTCGTTTTCGCTGGCACTGTCATTTGGATTGCCACACTCATGTAAGATTTCTTAACTCTTGCTAAATGACAGATTCAAACAGTTTCACGTTTCACAGTTTCAAGCATAAGCTATAATCTTTTACGGACATTATGACCATTTCTAACCGTTGTATACAAGTTTCTAATAGAAAGTAGAAAGTTTCTATCATTTGTTTTTCTAGACCTGTGGACGGGGAATGGCAGCCACCACCCGCTGGAACCATCCGTCTGACGGCCGAGCAAGCCAAGAGACAACCCAAATTCAAAGCAAGCTTCCGTCATCGGGCAGTCGCCTCCATTCCAGAATGCTTCGACGCCCGTGAGAGATGGCCGCAGTGCCAGAGTATTTCCGACATCCGCAGCCAAGGATCATGCGGTAGCTGTTGGGTAAGGTAAAAGTCTACTATTTCGTTTCGATCTAACGATAACTGATATCTTCCAGGCGGTTTCGTCGTCCAGCGTCTTATCCGATCGGATTTGTATAGCCGAGTTGGCTGCCGGCAAAACACCCAGTCA
>JAQGAU010001924.1:0-17233 GCA_034698045.1 Paramacrobiotus richtersi | reverse complement strand
GAATGATAACGGCAAAAACTTTGTCATTATTAGGCGATGGTTTGTAATTCCCAGAGTTTATCAGCTCGTCCAGCTTCACCAGTGCGTCCTTCGATGTGTCAGGCATTTCGGGTTCGCAGAGAAAGATGAGATTCGAAAAAAATCCGTACAATTTCCAGAATATTCAGTTTTCAGTTTTCAATTTAGAATATTCAGTTTTCAAGATGACTTATCCGATATGAAAATGTTGATCAAAGTGTGGGTCATCCACTTCTGTCGTCTGGACAGAAGTGCGCTATTTGGTAACCAGTGCTGCTGTCTAACTGCATCAAGTGATATGAATATTTCGTCTCAAATTTCGTGCCGTGGACCTGCCGTAGGAACATGCGTTCATTATGCATTACCAAGCGTGTGGTCATATATACGCTTACTCCACAACTGAATTGTTAAAGTGTAGAAAGTAATTTCTGACTCATAACTACAGTTAGCCCAACAGAGCCATTAGCCTAGACTGACAGCTTGAACCATTCGATTGTACATAAGCATGACCGCTTTTAATCCATTTTCTTTGCAATATCCGAATGTCGGTTCGGACATTTCCTATCTCTGTAACCTTTTTGATCTGTTCTGTTTTACACTTTTGTTCCTCGTTTCATTATTGGAAGTAGCCATTCTCAGCCCCTCGCACCCCTTTTGGCTGTTCTCGCAACTTATCACCGCTATTCAGCTATTCTAACCCAGTTTTTATAAAATTCTCACCACGCTTTCTGCCTGCCGGCCATCTAGGACCACGTTTTTCCCATATGTCGTTTACATATCGGTATGTGTGCCCTCATGTCCATGCTGTCCTTCTGGCCCGTGTGTATCGGTACGTGTACCCTCATATCCGTACTGTCCCGCTGACCCGTGTATGCATTGGTATGTGAACCCTTATGTCCTTACTGTCCTGATGACGCGTGTGTATCGGTATGTGTACCCTTCTGGCCGTACTGTCCTGCTGACACGTATATCGGTCTGTTTACCCATCTGGCCTTACTGTCCTGCTGCCCCGTGTATATCGATATGCTTGCCCTTATGTCAGTACATATCCGTCCGTACAAGCCCCACCCACCCCCCTTTCCCGGTACTCCCACTCCCCTTTCCCGGTACTCCCACCCTCACTTTAGTTTAGTTCAGTTTATCACTAAGCAGACAAGCCCATGGCACTGTCAGTCTGGTCACAATCGGGCGCAACAACAGTATTTACGTAACGTTCACGAGGAGAGAAGATTTTTAGACTCCAGTACAGAGAGAAAGTTTTCAATGAGCCACAGTCCAGGACATTTTCAGTATTTTTCATTATATTTGTAAACAGGTCCTTCATTTTCATTGGCAGGGTAGTCTTTCCGATGCTTCGCTTTGCCGATGCACCTAGCCGTTTCTTCCGTCGAATTTCGTACCGCGTATTGGTGTCCCTGAACGGGATTAACTCCTGCACAGAACACGGCACGGTGAAATCCTTCCGGTTCCAGATCTTGAACAGCCAGACCGCGTCCTTTTCGCGCCATCGATGAAATACTGCGGCGATACCCAGATGACCGTACATTTCCAGTTTTACCCGTGTCCTGTAATTGGTAATGGCTCTCGAGGCGGCGTTCTGACGCTTCCTCAACTTCTTTCGGTCCCCCGTAGACGCTGTCGACCATACTGACGAACAGTAGGCCGGGTACGGTTCGATTAAAGCGTGATAAAGGGTGGCACGCTGGGTAAGGTGAAGTCTGGATTGTGTCCGTCTGATCTTCGCTATTCCGTAATTAATACACTCTTCCACTTTCTGGAACTGAGTTGCCCATTTCAGGCGGTGGTTCACTTCGATGCCCAAATAAGTAACGCAATCCTTCACCTGCAGATTATCCGTACACAGTAGTACCGGACAAGGTTCGACCGTCTTGTTCTTCCGTTCTCCGCATAAAACATTTGCGGCACACTTTTTCGTGTTTAGCGCAAATCAGTTTTGATCGAACCACTGTGTAGTCGATGTTAAGGCGCTGGTTAATTTCTCGGAAGCTTTCGCTTTCGTCTTGGCGCGAGAAAATACGATCGTATCATCTGCGAATGCTTCCATTGCATGGCTTCCGTCCGAAAGCCGCAACAAATAATTAAAAAAATCGTGAACAGAATGGGACCGAGAACAGTCCCCTAGCGGCACACCGAACACCACGGGCAGCCATTCAGACACACAGACACCACTTTTTACGTGTTGTCTGCGGCCGGTATGGCATGAATGATACCACTGCAACGCCTTTCTAGTGATACCACACTTTTCCAATTTCTTCAGTAGCAAACTGTGGTTAACGGAATCGAGCGCTATCTTCAGATCAAGGGAAACTACTGCCGTAATATCCCCTGCATCCATTTACTGCTTCCACAATTCGGTATTTTTTAACAACAGTGTTTCGCATGAGTGTCCTTTACGGAAACCGGACTGCCGTGGAGACAACAAGTCATTCGCACGGAGATGCTTTAGTTGCTGTTACTGTACGCATCTTTCAAACACTTTCGACAATGTACATAGTAGTGACATGGGTCGGAAAGCATCGACACCGGCAGGATTTTATACTTTTGGTAGTGGGTGCCGTCTGCCATTCTGAATATTGATGGGCATTTCTGCTTTGAGCGAGTTGTTCACCGTATGTGTCAAGGGCGCAACCACCATGCCAGGGACACTGTTCACCAATCTGGGGGAAATCCGAAAAGTCCAGAGTATTGGATTTGAGCCTTTTTACTGAGTATTTGATTCAGAATGGATCGAACTTCCTCTGGGTGATTTCGGTAAAATTACTGAGGTTTTCCTCGGCATCGCACCCGAGAGGGGGTGCAGATTCAGTAGGGAGGAACTGGTGTTGGCCCATCGAGGCGAAGTGTTGGTTAAGGGTGTTCAAATCCACGTTGCAATCTGACTACTCTTTCGTCATGCGCAGCATTCTTCCAACTTCCTTCCACAGGAGGTTGGTATTTTGTTGGTTTTCCCGGAAGTAACACACCTTCGCTTTTAGGATTAGATGACATTTCCGCTCTTGAAAGATAAAATTCACGATTTCTTGCAGTGTACTCGTCCGTATTTTTTGCATCACATTTCCGCAGGTACGCATTTTTGAGGCGGATTAATTCTCAAATGTGGGGAGTCATCCACTGTGCCTCATTTTGCTTTACTCGCTTCGGTCGTAGTGGAAAACATTCGTCAACAAGCTCAAAAACTCCCTTTACAAAATCGTTGACCTGATTTTCGACATCGTCACTTTCTGAAAATTACTTAGCTTTCACTGTCAGATACTTCGTTCTTGCAGTAAAATCGGCCTTACTGTTGTAATTCCAGAGCCTGTATGCTATCGTTTGGTGCTTCGGAACTCCCGTTTTGTACTACGCAATGGTTTGACACAATCGGTGATCACAAATATCCACATCTTGAGCTGGCTGACGGGAGTAGTTTGCTGGGGGACTGCATAATGTTATGTCGATCATTGTATTACTTGTAATTCCTTTTCCGCATTTCTTAAGACGTTGAATACACTTGTATCTTCAGTAACCATGTCCTTGAAATCAAACTCGCTGCACTGATCCCAACAATGATAAAACGGGGATTCAGTACTGTTTGCGTTGATGTTAGGGCCGTCAGTATACGCTCACACTGGCTGTGTTTGAAGCTGTTTCTGCTGCTTTAGAGGCAACATTTTTCCTTCAAGTTTATGCGGCCGTTAGTAAAGGATTTGTTCACATCAAGAAATTCTTGTTTCAAAAAAAACAAAATTCCGTAAATTATAAAATGTAACTTTTATAATAAAACTTTGAACGCATTTCTACAGAGCTACAGCTGTCACTTTTTTCAAAAAACAGCGCTGAAATGTGTTAAACAACATTATCTTGCACCTTAAAGAGCCTTTTTTTGACTAACCGTTTTTAAAGTGAAATATCGCAAAAATACGATTTTTTATGTGGTTTTTTTCGTTAAAACTTGAGTTATGCAATGAATTTCGAAAAAACGCTCTTTAAGTAAGCTTTCCGGTACTTTATCCACGTTATGAACGTTCTGCAGGGCACCTGGGTTCACAGGCGTTCTTAAAAAAACTTGCACAAAATTCGTTTAGACGTCTTTTCAAGCGAAGTAGTTGAATATAGGGCATGTAAGGCAACCGGCTGCAGTTTTCTGCTGCCTATGGTCTGCCATCAGTCGGCTGGCTGACCAGTGCACCTTCAATGGAGAAGGGCAAAGGAGGCCAGCTCAGTGCAGGCCAGTCTCGTCTATTGTCTGTCCAGCCCGAAACCAGCTGTGCAAACAGAAGTTTATGGCTGCCTATGGCTAGCAGTTATAACCGCTTTTTCTGTGGCCATAGCGGATCACTAGTTCTTTTCAAAATTTTACAGTGCAATACTTAAAAGTCGTACAACTTTGTTTTAAACGGATCCGTATTGAGCATACTTGATTCTTGCACCCTAAATTGTTGTGAAATCCGACTTCATTCGCCAGTGAGCATATAGTGATCACCTTAACGTCCCCTGTAACCACATAGTCACAACTAGGGTACAGACTGAGAACATCGCGGATGTGATCACATAAAGCCTCGGTATCTGCTGCGTTGGTATCAGGAGCTCTGCAGACAGTGCCGAACAGTACTTCCTTCTTTCCGAAATGGAGCAATACGAATAAACTGTCCACGGCTGGATTTGGAAAAGTATTTTTGATAACAGTACACGAAACATGCGAAGGAATGTACATCAAAATACCAACACCATGTCGCCTACGATATGCATCAGAACTGTCCTGTCTGATTAAAGTATGATTCGGAATAGTATAAAGCTGCGACGAATCAGATTCGGAAAGATGAGATTCCGTAAGTGAGAAAATTTTACTGAAATTATCATCGGAAAGGAGAATCTGTTGCAAGAGATCAAGTTTTTCAAAGCTTAATCCGTTCACGTTGGTATGATGATAAGCCACACTGGCAAACGATGACGGTTTTCTACTCCGCATTTCTCAAAACCGTGACAGAACATGCAGTAATACCACTCAAAAGAAGCAGAAAAAGTAAATGTATATTTTGAGTCGAAAATATGGAAACAAACGTTATGCAGAAAACAAAAGCCAAAAAAATTGGCCAGCAGCACGGAGTTAAGAACTCGGCCAGCCAGCACAGCGCCTTTTACTCGACAGCGTTGGGCGCGTCAACTAGTGACCGGCCGTACAGAGAACAGATTAAACTCGTCTAAAGAAAAGTTGATGAGACGCTTCATGAGGTTGTTTGTTTCAAGGTGTAAAGGTCAGTTTACTGGATAACAAATATGTATGGCAGATTCATGTCTGGTGAACTCTGTACCAGCCAGTTACACCGGAATTACTTATTCCATATTGCTCATTGTTTAATGCGCCACCCGCTATTGTTGACCTTTCGGTTGTTCATTTATCAATTATAGCTCTGCCATGTAAATTATTATTTAAAATCTGGTCCGACGACTGGCGTTACGTCTCGCCGTCGTCTCGTTGTTAGCTATTACGGGACCGGATTTTTGGTCAACTACACTTGCCACAACCGGCTTACCACCATGGTTCGTCCCGCGCGAACATAAGAAATCGTACTACGAGTCTGTTTCGCTCGACCCATACACTCCTACCGGCATTCTCGGAAACCTACTTCTGGCCCCGTACCGAGGCATTAACCTAATAACCGCTCCTGCGTCGACACGAACGCTCTGCCGACACACAAACCGTTGCCTAACGGCGGTTCACGCATAGTCGCGGACAACATATTGAATCACCGGATCACATTACCATCCTCCTGCTACAAGAGTTTTTGCCGAATAATTATCCATTAATCCCTCGGTTTTCCGTTTTTCCCTTTAATTTTCTCTCGAATTGCGCTATCGTGTATATCGCCTACTGCGAGATTTTCTCAATCATTTTTTTCGACCATTGTGCTCCCTAACTAAGCGGTACCGGTTCCAGTAAAACTGCATCGCTTAATGAGCAAATTATTTCAATCATTCCCGGTCTTTGCAGGACCTTATGGTTACCGAAGTTCCATATTGTTTTACCGGTTATCATTGCATTATCAGGAAGGCTCTTTTTTTCTTCTGGACGCACTCGGCTTTTTTGAATCTAATTCCCACACAGAACTTAAAGCTTTTCGTCGCAATTAATTTACACGTGATCCGTATTTGCTTTCAATCCGTTTCGCTTATCTCCCAGCGGAGGAAGGGGTTGTTTTGAGAAATGCATTTGACAGTGAAATTATCACAAAGTCGCTGTGCGTTTAAACGCTAACTCGTCGCCAAACTGTAAAAAATACCACGTTGTTATAAGTCTCGCTCACGCATGTTGAAATGGCTCAAAATTGTTTTGTGTAGATCGCCACAAAGGTCAATACACGAAAATTGTGATAATGATCTCCTAACTGCTTTGCTTGGGTTCGATATACGGTCTTATCACGCCACTCTGGGACAACAGCACTTTGCGACGGCGCGTTCACCCGCGCTTACTTTCAGAGCCCTATTTTAGCATTTTTCCTACCCAGTTTGTTGTTCCGCGTCTAGCAAAAAGCTTTTGGTCAAGATATTCTAGAAGGATTCCCGTAGGGGGCGTTCAAACAGGAACAAGGCGGGCCTGGTTCTAGAACTAGTATAAATGGTTGTGCAGAGATTCGCACAGGAAGCACCTGATGCCGCCTGCTGCATTACTTAGTAAAGCACACCCAGGTCGATTGTTTGTGGTTCAGTAGATTACATTGCCCTGCTTGGAAACCTAGCTGAGAGCCGTGTAGCGTCAGCTCTTATAGATCTCTATGCTAAAAACTGACACATGAAAAGCGCCTGTACATTTCCGGGAATAATTTCAAGGTGTCCGAAAGTAGTTATTTTATTAAAGGACATGTTAAGGAAGTGGTTTGCAAGGCCAAACAAGAAATTTATTCCCTCAACATTACAGGAGGTGGAGTTTGATTTACGGTCGTTTTTCACAGCAAGCTGTGAATCAAGTCATGGACCTCAAAGGATTAAAGCCCGCTTTCGGGCCAGGTTATCTTGTACCGTCTCATCTTTGAAGCAGAAATAGTAGAACAGATCCCCTGTAGTGATCCTGTGTCAAAGTCGGTCCCGAACAATGCAGTGCTCCCAAGGGACGAAAGGTCACGGGATGCTTTGCAGTGAATGATCTGTACCTGCGCTGGCCACGCCCAAACAAGAGGCCAATATTTCGAAAGGTCACTTTTTTCGTATTATTAGATAGAGAAGTGGTTAGATTACAATGCTAACACCCCTACATGACAATAAAATCACTGCGGAATTTTTTACGACTTTTTGAATAGGAATCGAGACACGGCAACCCAAGGGTCTGATTGCTTTTCAACCCTGGAGGTCTCTGGAATAAATAGCGCCAAAACGCGGCATGAGCTCAGAATTTTTGTATCTATGGCGCAAAAGACGCAGAATGAAATCGGCGATCGCTAAGAACTTCACCGGGTTTTCTTGCTATGAGTTCTGACGCATGGGGCGGTCGCAACCAGGTTGTCCTAGAGTGGCGTGATAAGACTGTAAGCGCTGGCACGACGGTCACGGTTTTTATGGTCGATGACAATTAACGTGAACACACGCAGTATGCGTTCCCGTTTCTTCGATATCCAGACGAGTACAGGTTTCGTTTCATTTCTGTTTTCATGTTTACAAAATATGGTGCCAAGGTACAAAACTACGTATCATTTTACAACGTCACCGGCAACGAAGATTGTCTACATCTCTGTTGAAAATCTGAGAGACCTTTATGCCGAATTAAGATCGTATGCACCGAAACGGTTACCACGTTCGTTTTCTTGCGGAGAAATGACACGAACGAACCTTTGCTCAATCGTTTTTTGAAGTTCATAGCAGCCTTACGCAAATGCCGACCAGTGCCCACAGATTAAATACTTTCGTTAATTATCAGTCAAAGTATCACTATTCATTTTCAGTTCAGGATCAGATTTCAAGTCCGGTTAGGCTGTTTCCTTTGTGTTGCGATGACTTTTCTGCCAACCCTATTTTGTTTTTCCTTATCATGACCTTGTTTTTGTCCTGTTTATGACCACCAATCCTAATTTAATATAATGAAGCAGAACTTTCAACGTTTTTAGAACAATTTCCTTGCCATTCGACATTGACCTCTATCACACCCGACCCATGTGGTTAGTTACTCTATCACACCCGACCCATGTGGTTAGTTACCCTACCTCATCCGGTCTTGTCACAATTGCATCCGCAGTTAGGCCATTGGAGTTCTTGACCTCGCCTAGTACCCTTCGTGTATTACCGTCACAATTGAGCCGATAGAGCACGGGATCGATACCCCCGCAGACAATAACAGTTATCGGAACCAGAAAAACCGTTTGACACCTCTTTAGAATCCGCATCAAGAAAGACTTTGGATTCGTTCGATGCGCACAGTACCGCATTCTTGGAAGATTCATTTGAGCCACCATTTCCTTCATACCCAAATACACTAGCCGGTTATGCGCTACGTTCCGCAATCAATCAGCGACTCGATTTCACATCATTGGTAGGCCAGCTAGACCAGGTCGAACGCGACGGTCGAGCCCGTAGACGTCAAGCCCGACTAGCTGAAGCAACTCAGAAGGACACCGAGTCACTATCTTCTAACCTTGTCGATATTTCCCTTCACCAGTTTGCCCGTTATTCCCTACTTCCGTCGCGATGGAGGAATCGTCGGGAACTGTTGCACGTACCCCGAGCATACGGGATCTGCCGAAGTTCGCAGGAAAGCCTTTCCAAGACGCAGACAATTTTTTACTTGAACTTAGGTCTCAGGCTACGCTATTTCATTGCCACGAAGCACATAAACTGAGTTACATTCGGGCATGCCTTAAAGATGATGTACTCCTGTGGCATGCTTCCCGGCCAACACCCACGAGCTGAGATACAGTCAAACAGGACATACGTGAGGCGCGCGGCAAGAACGCCGCTGATTATGACCTCAAAGGCCAGTTTATGCGGAAACAAGCAGTCGATGATCCGCTTGGGTACGTCACTCACGTGACCCGGATCGTTCCGGCTCGAAATCACAAAGCTACACAGGAAGAGCTCTTGCTGCAGCTCTTCCAGGGCTTACCTGACAGCATCAAAAGTGATATGGTTCAGTTCTATGACAACTTCGAGGGAACCAGCGAGTTCTTTGAAAAACTTAAGAACCTCGCATCCACCTACGAATACAAAAAGCGCTTGAGTGGCCCCTCAGCATTTACTTCGCCGTTCGGTCCGCCACCCTCCAACTACATCTACGAAGCAGGAAAACAGTCATACCCTCATACGCTGCGATGCCCGTTAACAAGCCTACCGCTCAGATAAGTGTTTCGCAATCGGATCCAGAATTACTCCAGAAGTTCAACGAGCTTCAGGCCCGATCCGATCGACTTCACAATGCACAATCCGATTCGAACACTATTATCACCGGCCCGCAGCCAGGTCGCGAACCTGCCATTACTGCGGTAAGGTAGGCCATATTCAGGCGATCTGCTTCAGCAATCCAGAAAGCTGCAACTATCGTCCACCAAGGGGCGCGCGCGGACGTGGTGGTTACGCTAATATCAGTCTACGCTCGTTAGGATATACGCAGGCCCAGCAACCCACTCAGGTTACAAATTTGCAGCAGCCCGCCGAGGCCCAACAGTTGCGGATCAGGGCGCCTCCATTAATGTTGTCACTTCCTTCTTCAAACACCCTCGAACAAACACACAGGTGCAGAGCAACCTCGCCGTATGCTTTTCTACACAATGGATCCAAACGAGTCCTCTGAAATCCCAGCTAGGATGTCGGAAGATCCAAATACTTTAGACCAGATGTGTCCGCGTGTTATGGCAACGCATGCGTGGACCCGGCACATAAGAACTCAGTCGCAGTTGGACCGATCCTGTGTAGAGGAGTCGTCTCGAATATTTCACGTCGCATTTTTGTAGATTCAGGTTCCGGCATTTCGCTTGTTAATTCACGTTTCGTTAACTCTTATAAAACTGCCAGTTTCAAAGTTTCAGGGCCCAAAAATAGTATCACTTGATAATAAATCATTTTCAATCAACAGTGAAGTTCGCAGTACCGTATATTTAATCGGTGTTAACAGATTTGTCGCTTTTGGCGTTATAAGTAATGTACCTTTCGTTGTTTTATTGAGCAGTGATTTTTTGCCGGCATCCGAAATTAATATTAACTTCAAAGACAGAACAATTGCAACATCTACATAAAAATCCCCTTTTCATTATCTGTGCTGTCCGGAGGTCGCGACTTCGGCTCGTGCGAGCAATACAATAGCCGCATACTGTGTCGAGCTGTGCGAGAACCAAGTTACCCTTGCGGGGAGTAACACTCTGTATCCCCATTCAGGGCCGGATGCCTTTCTGCAGACAGAGGGTCCAGTCGCACCGGGAAAAGTGAATTGTCTGTCTCCGGAATCAGTCAAGCAGCATTAATGCTCATTGTGGTAAAAAGACACTTTTTCGGATTTGAGCGAGAGCGACGCCCTGGTTTCCCGTCCTCTTCTTGACAGTTCCGAACACCGGGCAGCAACTGGTGGTTGGTGATTTAGTTGATTTTGGGGTCGATATTCCCGGTCAAGATAAAACGCGCGCGATTTTTGTGAACTTGATTCGAAAGAACTGTTGGAAAAACATGTCAGTTTCCCAGAACCAGATGCATGTGTTTATCTTCCGGATGAGTTGTCTAGACCTACGGTAACCAACAATATTGACTTTAACACATTAAATTTCGGTGAGTATTAACTTCGCCGACCCCGAAGAACTTACTAACGTAACTCAACAATTCTCCGATATCTTCTGTATCGAAGACCAGTTTATTGAGTCAGGCACCCTGACAACGCAAAGCCAAATATCAAACCAGTCATCGAACCGCTTCGACGCTTTGCCCTGTGGCGGCGTGACGAAAGTCGCTCGACAAGTCAGCGAAATGCTCCAGTTTGCCATAAGTGATCGTTGTGCCAACGTCGTATTAGCGGATAAAAAAGATAACACACACCGTTTGAATTATAAAAGACTCAAGGATAAAACGGAGTTTGATCCCTATCCTCTCCCGAGGATAGACGATAGCCTCGACTGCCTAAAGGGCATTCGGTATTTCACATCCTTGGATCTCGCAAGTGGTTACTGGCAGATTCCAATGGGACGCTTCGTCAAAAATACTCACATGCTTCCGCACCCCAGATGGAATGTTCAAATTTGAAGTATTGCTGTTCGTGCTAAAGACAGCCCCGGCAACATTCTCGCGTATGATGGATCGGGCCTTTGGTTATTACCGTGGCCGATTCCTGATTTTGTGCTTTGACGACATTGAGTTGTATGCAGAAACGTTATCGCAGTTCATGCTTTACATGCACATGGTCTATGTACAGCGACTAAAATTGTACTCCGAGCGTAATAATAGCGAGTATACCGGAACGTTGACGCGTGATAAAACTACAGAAGAGCCTACAGTTAACCACGAGCTGAAAGATGTCAATATCGAGCACGACGACGGTACCGATAACAAAACGTCAAATAAGAAGTGGGAGACAAGTTCACCCATTGCATCAGACGACCCTTACGGCTAGCTGAACGGAAAACAACGGAGAAGCAATAGCATTTAAACCCTTTAGTTCTTTTCGTTTCTTCTCTTTTGTCCAAGGTTAGGTTTAGTTTACCTTCAGTAACATTTCCCGTTTTCGAACGTAAGATAACGCAAAACCAGTATTAAAATTGCAGAGCTATAAACTCACAAAAAAAAGATCTTTTTGAAACGGGCCCTACACTCTGGCAAGAATGGTCTACTATTGATGAAATAAATCAACACACGCGCACCGCAGTCTCTCGTCAATAACTTTATGGAAACAACCCGCGGTTACAATGACGAATGCGCATCACAACATTCACTGATCACCAAAAAATACTGCACAGATCACGTCTGATATATAAGGTATCCAGTAGCTCAGGAGGAAGAGAGAAATCCAACAAGAATCAGAAAGTGAATCTGCTCAAAAACATTTCTCTCGTAGACACACACTTTACAAAAATGAGAACAGAAAATCAAATACGACTTAGCGCTCTCAACCGGATACATGCTCAAAAATGTCGTCACCTATTCGTCCGTCATTCACATTGGTTACGTAATGGCAAAACGTACTTTCCGCAGCACCATCGTACAAAAAAACGGCGGATCCAGTTTCATGCACCGGGTCGAGAGGCGAGGTCCTCCGAGAACACTCCCGTTTGAACATCACTGAAAACTAAATATCCCAGCAAGCTTGTGGTTTGGTTAGTAGCGCATCATCTCATCTCGTCGGGAATTCGTCAATCGTCCCAGAGTCTTTTTTGCAATTTTCAGATTTATTAGCCTTCGGCTTTCGTCAATTTGCTGAATTTTTCTGCATTTCACACAGTAATTTATTAGCCCTTGACTTCAAGCGATCTAGCGTTTTTCATTTATTCGCAATCGGCTTTTACCATTGATTTGGTATTTTCATTTATTCATCCTCGATGCTTCGCATGTTAGCGTTTTTCTGTACAATTTAGTACAACTTTATTTACCATCGGCATTCGCTATCGGCATCGCCAACGACTTTTATCTTCATTTACTTCTTTTTCGGGCTTTCGTCCGACGACGAATCTTTAGTTTTAGCATTTTTGCACTTTGATTATTTAATTAATTAAAATTCTGCGTTTTCTGCTTCCGTTTTATCAGTGTCTTCTACTTCCGGTGCTTTAAGCTTTGCATCTTTCATTTCTACATCTGGATCACCAACTTTACTCGCATCCAAGATTTTACTAACCTCAGCTCTGTCTCTCTCGACTGAACTTACATATTTATCCGTCCTATTCATTTTCTCCGTTTTATCGCTCGCTCCAGGCAACACCTGATTTATTATGATTTTAACCGTCTGCGGTCCACCCTGTTCAGTCTTTAACCAATCGTCCTGGTTCTTCAATCGCAACACATAATCTTTAGGTAACAAATGATCCGCTTTATGTTTCCAATACGACGCGTACTCTGCTGCTGAATTCTGTCGACTGGCTTTTAAAATCTCTGCTGATGGTCGCTGAGAATTTAACAACTCCTCACGGAATCGTACAAAACCATATCTACCGGTTCAAACGGTCCTAACTCGGCGATCGATTTCTCTACTCTGTCGTCGACATAATACGAATTTAAATTTCGAAGATCCTGGTGGCTTGGTTTATGGCTCAGTCGAGCAGCGAATATATGCTGTATCTGCTTTTTAACTTGCTGTTTATTCCAATTACGGAACCAATGCCGATCTTTCTCCGCAAACTGATATAAAATTTCCGTTAGATCTACGTATCCTTTGCGGCGATCACTCTCGCATAAAAGCTCATTTCCGTAATATGTGGACTGTGCTATACGTAAAACGTAATTGTATGCGCTCGGTGACTGATCTGACTCGTATAAGACGAATCCGGTCGCTTCCGCACTTTATCTATATAATCCCCAGCCAGTGCTGACGGAAGTCCACAATCACGATCTTGTGAGTAATAAAGACGGCGATCCTTCTCTTTAAACTCAAACCGTTCATAATTCGCATCATTTATCGCCTCATCGAGTCCTGACAACTTTAAAAACACTTCCAGCTGTAGAAACAATTTTTCTAGAACTGGTTCGGATTCCTTGGAATAATTTAACTTTTTAATAGTTCGCTCAACGAGCACGTCAACTGACAACTAGTCCGATTTAATTTTCGCATCCTGCGCTGTCTGAGTAAACCTCATCGCATGTCGTTCTTCATATGCTTTCGGATATCTAACCAATAATTTATGATTTACGGCAGGAATATTTAAAACCATCTGCGGCAATGTACGTTCTGGTCGGACTCTCGAACTCATTCCAAAATCTTGTTTTAAGGCATTTACACGTTCCGGATTATTAGATAAATTCGACATCGATCTGGCATGTTTATCCGAAGAACATGATCCTTCATTTACACCCTCCGACGGAGTCGTTTTGATCTTGAAACCTTGCATATCTTGATTTACAGAATTTCCAAGATTTACAACGCCTACGCGTTTTTCCAAACAGTGAAAATCATAGTTTCTCTTCCAATCTTTACTGTGCTCCGGCGGAGCTTTACTCTTACGTTTCCCATGGCACTCGGCCTCTGCTCTCTCGTTTACACGAACTTTTAACTGGGCTTTAGGCGGTTCACGAAGCGGCGATGTACAAAATTGCCATCCGGGTCTAATTGCTCTTGGGATAGTGTTACTACGTACCACCACCCAAATCAGCTTGTAAAACACCAGTGCGTGCGGATTGCTCCAAACATGCAGGTACGTTTCAAACGCGCGGATGTTGTTCTGGCAGATTTGCATATAAAGAGCCATAATCTACTGGTACTCATTTAGATTCTCCCGAAATAAACAACGACAACATTTACGGCCCCCAGGCATATTCTTCAAACATCCATTGCAAGGGTAGTGTTGATTTTCTGCGTCCATACTTACGAGCTACGGAATAAATTTATTGTATACAGACATCCTACGGATTTTATGTACTTGCAGTATTTAATTTATTTCTCCTCGCTACCACGAGATTTTTTAATTTTTTCAATTTTACGGTAAAATGCCTTTTCAATTTCCTTTTTATCTGTTTCTGCCCATATCTGCTCTACAATCCATTACGAGAAGTCCTGACGTTTTAATGCAGGTTCTTGTACTGTTTGATATCGAATCGTTCCTTTAACTGAAACCTTGTCGGGTTTCTGCCGTTTATGTGCGCGGTTCATTTCCTCCGGCATTTCTACAAGGGAAAAATTTTCAATTTAATTCAGAAATATTCTCTGCATTTAAAAAGATTTACGGTAACATTTGTCAACTGTTTACAACGTTGCTTAATTATCCGCTTAATCAATCTATCGACATCGTCATCCAACTCCTCATCTAGAGGTGCATGTAACATTTCATTCGGCGTTATCTTTAATTTACGTAATTTTATTAGGCGTCTCGCTTCACTCAATTTACTATTTATTCCCGCATATTACTTTTCCGCTCAGTATCAGAAACTGTATCATATCCATACTCGGGATCTTGATTCACAATTTTCTTTGCTGCTATCATGTTGGTATTTTTAATCGCATCAGCTACCATGGTATTCGTATCCGTGGCTATTTTATTTAATTCTTTTTCTGCTTTATGAGCTGCTCCCTTTTTTACTTTTCGGCGTTTTTCTTTCTCGCTGATTATAAAATTCAGAAATTCTTTAAGTGGCTTCTTAATATAGTCGCCTTCGGCGGTTGATAATTTCATTTCAAATTCCTTTCTTAAATCGGTAGGATTTTCCCTGTAATGTCTTAAACGATTTACCGACACGTCCTGTTCCTTTGAATCCATCTCTCGCGTACAGTCACTGTACTCGGATACGGAAATTTCACAATTTCAAATGGTCCGTCATATTGCTCCTTTGAACTGGCCGGCACTCGCAGTGGAAATCTAATCAATACGCGGTCACCTGCTTCGAAGGTGGGTTCCGATTTATTTTTGTCGTACCGTTCCTTCCGTACTTTAAAATTCCCTTCTAAACGGAGTTTAGCTAATTCATGAGCCTTCTCGTAATAATGCTTCTGGTAGTCCACATACTTATTTACTAACGCTGGATCACCTGGCACATTAGTATCAGTCATGATATCCTTTACGGTACTTCGTTCGTAAAAATGATTCAAGAAGAACAGGGAATATCCCGTTGTTGCATGTACTGAATCATTTATGGCGTTTACTGCCCACGGCAACATTGTATCCCAATTCGCTTCATCATCATACTTTGCGTAAATTGCTAGAATATCGGCGAAAGTTTGATTTACACATTCCACTTGCCCACGCCCTTCGGGGTGGTAAGTTGATCCAAAATGATGGGAAATCTTGTAAAATTTATTTACTGCTTTCAAAAATTCATTGTGAAAGTGCGTACCTTGATCAGTATTTAAAATGTGCGGCGCACCTTGACGCCAAATCACTTCATGTACAAAAAGGTTTGCAACTTCACTAGCGGTACAATTTTTAATGGCCTTCTCTTCCACTTCCTGTGCAAGGTGATCTACACATGCAACGATGTACTCGTTGTCCCGTTCTGTTTTCGGCAATACTCCTTTCATATCCGTATACACCCTGAACCAGGGTCTTCCAAACTCTTCTTCCTGTGACTTTCCTGGAGGCAATTTACGGGGTACTTTTCTGAACTGACAGTCAGAACACTGCTCTAAATATTTCTTTACATCGACTAACATTTCATCTCAGTAGTATCTAACACTTAATTTATCCATGACTTTCTTTCTACCGAGATGTCCTGATGTGGGATCATCGTGCATCGCACGCATGACTCCTAATCTCGTCTGTTTAGGCATAACAAACGGTCGTGTCAACTCGTCTTCAATTTCTGAAACACGGTACAACGCACCGTTCCATAATTCGTAATGCTTAAAACTCTCATCTGCAACATCGGAAATCTTCCGATTTTCCAGCGCATTTATAATTTTCTTTAAATTCGGGTCCTGCAACTGCAGGCGTCGGTTCATTGTGAAATAATCCTCGTCCCCATCCAGGGCATCATCATCCTTAATTTCTACAATTCGCACATTAGGACTAAGCATGTAATTACCAATAAAATCGCCTTCATCCTCGTCACCTGGCGGGTCAACAGGCATTCTAGATAAATCGTCCGCATTATTGCAAAATTTACCAGGTTTATAGATAATTTTCATCTTGTACTGTCCCAGGAATAAAGAAAATTTAAATAAACGGAAATTCATCCCTTGTCGATTACTCGTTGACTTTAAGAAATTCACTAAAACTTGATGATCGGTTACAACTGTAAAATCCGAATACTCAATAAAATGACAAAATTTCTGCACAGCAAAGACGACAGCTAGACAATCCAGCTCCGTCACGCCATATCAACTTTGCGTATCATTTAAAGCTTATATCACTTAAAGCGCAACACACAAGAAACTATTCGAGCTGCACAGCGCGAGACAGGAAATAGCACGTCTAAAAGCCGTCAGCTGTTCAGAATCTGGTGTGTGGTTAAACGCATTACCGGCAGCGTGTCTTGGAAATCTCCTGGATGATAACGCGCTCCAGATCAGTATCGCGCTAAGGCTGGGCACGCCCATGGTCACCAGTCACACTTGTGTGTGCGGAACGAAGACGGACAGCCTCGGACGCCACGGTCTCAGCTGTAAGAGGTCAGCGGGAAG
>JAQGAU010001923.1:0-17247 GCA_034698045.1 Paramacrobiotus richtersi | reverse complement strand
CACCGGAAACAACCGGGCGTTTTATCCTGATATTAGCCGGGAAAGTTTAGCCAAAGATCCGGTAAGGATAAATACAGCGTATATGTGGTATTACCACTATTCAGAGAAAATCACAATAAAAACATTGTAACATCAGCTGAGTTTTTTATCACACCAGGTCTGAACATGAGTATACTGTAGAAGGTTTGTATGCATTCACGCATTAACTACTAAAAACTCTTTGACCAAGCTCTGGTCAATAATTGTAATTGTATATAAGGTATTGTCATCTGTTGATGACTTTAGGAAGCGCGAAACGCAACGAATACGGAATATACGTCAACGATATCTACAACCCCCTTAAAGTACTGGATGGGAACCCCGTTACTTTTGGCTAATCAACCATTTAGTGATAACCAGTCGGCATTTCGGAAGGGCAATGCATTCCACAACTTTTTTGTCTCCCCAGAAATAATGGAAAACGATCCAAATGTAAGTCCTTTATGTAAGGTAAATACATTATGATTCAATGTGATATAACATGTGTACACTTGAATGGACTCGGAGCGTCTTCGAAACGGCGTATGTACGTATACTAAGTATATTCGACACGAGCTCGGAATAAATCTTATTCAGAGTTTATGATCAACGTGTAAGCCACCTCTATACTAACTTGCAAGAATTAATAAACTCCAATCAATGGCTTAGGTAGGGCCATTATTCCCAACCACAGTTTATCAAAACAGCTTTTCCGGAAAAAAGCAACTGCAAGCAGGAACGCAGTTAGAGACAGCGCCACGAGCCGGCAAGAGGATCAGGTTCGATGATAGAACCCAGTATGATGGCTTCCAAAGTGCAATGCAACAGCAAGGAGAGGTAACAGTCCGAGAAGTATCGTCATAATTGTAGTACGCAAAAATAATAACACATCCGCTCTGTTCGATCTTGATACTAAAACAGCGAATATCTTGAATTGTCACACTGTAGTTGCAGAACGAAGTGGACCCAACTACGCCCTCACGGACTTGGGAAACGTATGTTATGTTTATTACATATCTTACATTGCTGTTAAAATCAGTAATCATGATTACATTAGCATTCATACGAGGCATTTTCAGGCAAAACGGTGCCACATACAACTGGAATGGGTGGAGAGAAAAGGAAGACAGCAGAAATGTCACTCGGGCTTTCGGTCCTCCACCGACCCAGACTTCCGGTTCTACGCAGAATCAATCATTTCTGGACGTAACAACGCACCGGCCATAACGATTCTATTGTTTATTAAATACACGTACATAAGTTCTGGAGAGAGATATCGGAAAGGCACAGGATTACCAACGATAGTTATCATTCGAATTATGCCATAAAAATTTTCACTTGATCTAAAGCGAGCAATTAACAGTTTATAATTAAAAGCCCGCTAACTAACTATGAAATATAATCGATATTCTGCGGCCGAAGCGCAACAAAGCCGAAAAGCACTCACAGACGAAAATGCAAATGGCAAATGCCTCTCCCACAATCAAGCCAAACCAAATAAAACGCACCCGCTCTAAATTTACATTTCCGTAAGACAACAATCGAACAGGAAAATAGGTGTCCGGTCCACAAGTCGGTTCAGCCTTTCCTATGCGCCCGTTTGTGCGTAGACCTTTTTTGAACATGATGGGTATGATGCCAGTTTCCCATAACCGATAAAAACTGCAAGGTTAACAATTTTGTAAAATGTTTCAGTGGTACTGGACTTCCTTTGTTATTATAACTGTATCGTGCCGTAAAATGCCACACGCTGCGATTCACTATCAATCTGGTCATAGCTTTACAATTCAAGACAGACACAGGAAATGTACTAACTGTTTTTGGAATATCTCGATATTCTTGGAACCATAAGGCAAGACAAAGGATGCAATGGGTAGTTTGATGGGCGTCATAGCGATTATTTGTGGATGACACCGTCCTTCGACAAGGTACTTTGTATAATTTCCGATTTCCGAAAACACATCATCACCAACCATTGTTGCGAATTTTTCCTCGTGATTTTGTATACGCTGTATATTGGTAATCCATTGTTTTTTATCATCAGTTACAGTCACCACTCTACCCACAGACTGTTCCAATGGGCTTGTTGAGCTCTACGATGAACATCATCAGATTAAAAAATCGATAAAATTAAAAACTATTATTCACTTTTACAGATATGGTACTTCTATTATATATGCTCCGGAGTGGGTCGAGTTAATTAGCCCAAAATATTTGAGGATCTAGGAATGCTCCAGAAAAGTTTTAGTAGTTTTCTCAAACAGAAGCAAAATTTCATAAGTTTTGTTACTAGTGTAATAATAGAAAATAAAAAATTATAATGAACATAATAAAATTAATAAATAATGGATATAATGAATATTATTAAATGGATATAACAATGAATATAATAAACATAATAATAATGAACATAGTAATTTTAGTTAATTACACAGTTACTAGTGTAAGTATAACTCGGAGTATATAGGCTTCACCGTTGGCTTACAATTAAAAGTTGTTGAGCTTGAGTTGTCGTCTCAAGATGGAATCCGGATGTGAGGAAGGATTCAAAATCAGTGAACGGAAGTGCCTTGTTGGGCATAACAGTAAATATGGATGACATCGTACTGCTGAACATAGTAATCAAAACAAACGACCAACACAACCACAGCAGTACAAATAAATGGAGAGAGCGAGAAAATATTCCTGACGGTGGCCGAACATCATCTAAATTGTAATATATTTTTCAGAGCTGTAACAACGATACATAATCCACATTATACGCACCTTGGTTTAATGTCGATCCAAAGAGAAGAAACACTATGTGCATGAGATTCCGCAGAGAAGGCCGCCTTTTGAGCAATGTAATGCATCCAGAAATAAAAAGCAGCATTACAAGAATGCCGCACCAAACATCCCATGTGGCTACGCGAAGCGGCGAAATCACCGCTCCGGAACTTCCGTACGTATTTTCCAGTTTGTTTTTACTAATTAAAACGGAATATTCGCGGCTAAATAAGGACGGCACGTAATAATGATATTTGGCGCGGTTATACGTCATTCCCAATGCGGCAATGCCTATATCGGCAGTTTGATTAGTGAGCGCACCCAGCACACCATCAAGATGTTCATTTTTAAGACCTTTTCTGGGCACATCCCGAATTATACATCTGGAAGCACAGTAAACAATCTTTTATTTTCCTGCAATACAACAGTAAACCTCTAACAATAAGCACAAGCACTTCTGTTTTATCGGCTGGTTTTTGTGGCAGTTTTTACACTGTCTCACGGCCCCTATGTACTGGTTTACAACAAACAGTTTTAATAGGGCTTATATATACTTTTTTTTAGATGATGTTGAAAACAAGCATCCAGCTGGAAGTCAGTAGATAAAAGGTCACTTGAAAGCCTGAATAATCTTGTTAACGTATATCATTGCGGCTTAATGCAGGGCACTTAAAGTCGATATGAATGCATAACGTAGATTTCCGTGATTTACTCAAATGGTTTTCCCGTACCTGAAATTCTTCAATTTGCAAATCAGTTCCAGCGCAGTGACGAAAACGCAGTACCATGGCCCGAATTCATAGCGACATATGTACGGTTCTCTCTGTAACGAACAACAGAAAAGGGATTAACTGCGGTTGCCCATTGTTTACGACGGCAGTGCGCATCATGGAAGTTCAATTATCACTGTCACACATTACTGATAGTCAGCACATTAATGATCCCGCACAAAGTCTGCTGAAAAATGTATGCAAACAGTAAAATGACAATGCAAAAATATACCTGGTTAGCAGCAACAAGAATCGTCCGGCCAGCCATCGATGGCAATATCTACATGTGGATATCCCGGGTTCTGAACTCGATGGAATTATCAAACTGTCGGCGCTTTTTCCTCGGCACGACATGCAATGATAACGTTTCATCACTCTTGTTAAAAAATTCACGCATATTGTTGGTCTGAAATTTTGTTTGACGTAAATGGATACCCCTTATTCAAACAAATTTTCATTACGTCCATCGTCTCATATAGAAAGGGGTACGGGTCGAGTCTTTGTTTACGTAGTCGGCCGCCAGTATAGTTATATCTTTAGTTTCTCAAACATACAGAACGATGGTAGTTGTGGCAGATTATCAGGCGGAAATGACCGCACGACCACATTACGATTATCAAGAACAGAAACGTTACATATGCACAAGAGAAGAGATGCTAACACATCAGTCTGGCCGCTCATAATTACATGCGGAAGTACGGTTACCAATTTATACGGGAACGATGGCGCCAGGCTGGCTGATTCAAGAGCAGAAACACTATGGAAAGGTTTTCAGAAGAACGTGGATGTCTGAATCTTAACCGCTTGACTAAGGAAATCGCCGAACCTTTAATTTCTAACTTTGCCTAAATTGCCCTGTGATCCGTTGCGTGAAAATTCGGGAAATAGCTGGTGAGTCGAGATTGATTAAATTTTTACATCCTGCTGGTTTTTGGTTGTTGTTAAGAGAAAAATTGCGCATTGTGTTGCGTACGCTGTCTGCGCACTGCAAAATTAAAGAGTTGAGCTGTGCGTGTATTTCTGATATTTGAAATTTCAAGATGTTTTGAAACGTGACTTTTGTTGTTGGTATCAAGGGTTTTGCAATAAAGATTAATATATTACTTACCTACAGGCACACAACCTACTGTATAACATTAATCCGTATCAATTCTGATGGAAGGCTTCTCGCAATCAGTTCGGGAATTAATTGTTTGATAATTAGCAAATTATTGAGATTATTACCTGTCGTGACCGACCAACCGACAAATACACAACACGGAACCCATTTTGGCTGAGTATAAAGGACCTCCGTAGTCGCTTACAGATGCCCATTATTTATGTTTCGTTGTCCGTTACATGGAACTTTGACGAGTTCGGAATGACCGCAAACACACATGCATAATAGAGTGTCGTAATCCAATATCATCCACGGCCGAAACACACGAATGTTATTTTTTTAACTAGATTTTGCATACCAGATTAATTCAGCAACAATCTGTCAGCTTTATTAACGAATTATACTGGACACTGTTATACCACTGTTGCAACACTGCATAGTACCGAAACCATAGGGAATTATAAACCGCTGTTGCCTTGCACCGAACAAAGCTGTGGCGTATGTGTCGTAATCAAAACAAGCATCATCTATACTAACTGCGAAAATAACATATTAACAAAACCCTTCCTGCGCAAACAATTTAAGCTTTATGACGTTTTTGCCACAGCGCCAATAATCATTTCCAGTTCTTTTTCGTTAATTTTCCCATCTCCATCCACATCACATCCCTTAATTATGGTATCCTTCAGTGTTTCGATATCCGCCTGAGTATAGTCTTTTTTCGCCATTCTTATAATGTCCGCGGAGAGACCATCAATTTCCGCAGCTTGAATAAATCCAGAGTTATCCTGTGAAAAAAAAGATACATTAACAGTGACGAAGAAGATGATAAACTGCCTATATTTCCAAACATTATTTGCGCAAGGCAGAATTAAGATGCCGAATTTACAATTGGTTCAAATGAAGCAACTGAAGCATCAGCATCAAATTTTCACATAGATGTAACAGAACCAACTGAAATCAATATCCGTACAACCTTAAGAAAAATCCACGGATGTCCAAATATTTTTTCGCAGAATAATTGTGTGTACGAATAAGAATAATTGTACAGATATATCAACAAATTAGCAGTAACACCGGTATGGCCACACATGTACAGCGTCAGAAACTTTATAACAACAACAACAATGGATGTAACAATGAATAGACGCTTACCCGATCATACTGCTTGAAAATGGTTGTAATCTGCTGTTTGGAAATTTGTCCAAGATTCGTCTATAAAAACCGGCAAACGTAACAATACACATAAACAGCAATAAAAGCAAACGGCCTCTCCTTACCGATTTTGCCGCGGCATGAATGAAGTTTTGTTTTACTGGCAGTAGCCTAAGGGAAAATACAGATGAAAAAATTTTTATCACTGCCATCGAACGTACTATGATTAACACAACATACTGAGCGGCTTCTCCGAGGCTAAGTTTACCGTCCTTGTTCGAGTCAAAAATCTCCAGCTGAAATGTAACATATTAAAAGCCAGCTTACAATTCGATAGTACGGAGTAATTCTTTCATTTGCAAGGTACCATCCAAATTTCGGCCGTCTCGTGCAAATTTTACACGAAACCAAGCGCCAACGTTAACGTTACTCACCAGGTTTTTTGTGTATTCGGCGATCGTCTTGCTGTCCAGTTTAGGGTTTTTCAGTACATCTTTAAGGAATCCCTGCAGTCAGTTTCAGGTTTATAGCATAATTCCAATGTACAAACGGCACAAAATACCAAAAACAAATTCCAGTCTACCGTAAGGTGTTATTTTGAATCTGTTATGTCATCGTGCGTTCTTTTCACTCAGACACCCAGTTCGCAAACTGTAGTGTTCACATTTTGTACGAAAATTCTAAATTTCGTATATACTGGCGCTGCAAAAGGGTTTGCAGCTTGCTTGGCAGTTACAAGAGTGAGTCCAGTTATTCTTCCTACCTCGAGTTCCCCGGCTTCTATATACCCACTTTTGTCACTATCGTACTTCTTCCACGCCTGAAAAATACATAATAATTATTATGACGTCTACAAGGGCAAATTTCATAGTCTACACATTACTGATGCGAAACGACGTCTTACGAGTTTTTCAAAGGCTTAAATTATGTAGGATCTTTTGAAATCGTAAACTGCGACACCATAATGGTGTCATACGTATTTCAGCTGTGCTCGGCATGTACGATCAACGGGGAAACATCCCATGCCTCTTAACTTACTATCATGAAATCTTCGCTGGAATTGAGTGGATTGTTGTAGCGAAAAACCATGAGGAAATTTTGGTCAGTTGGTAAAATGCTGGATAGCTGTCAAAGAAACAAGGATTAAATAATTGTCGCGCACTCAACATATTTTACGAAGAATGCTTCTGTCTGGGATCAACCTCTTCAATGCTGATTTTTCCATCCTTGTTCTTATCATGCTCTTGCAGAAACGCTGATGCAAGTTCCTTGAGACCAGCAGGGGACAGCGCCTAGTTAACCAGAAACCGATGGTAAGTATAATCTTGTTAGAATTAATTACTTTGCTGCAAATTACGAAATGTATGCTGCGGGAATTGTATACATCTTCACAAAGTTGTTGATATCATTATAAATCTGGTAGTGTAATTATGTTGTACTCTACTTCTTTGCATGACCATAAAACACATTTATTTCATGTCCAATCGATATACACAGCGTAGGATAGAATACACATTGCGCAAAGCCGTTTCTTACGTCCGTGCTGGACATTCCGGCCAGGTTAACAAGGAATTCTTTCAGGAAAAGCTCCACTTCCTTATCTTCGATGAAGCCACTATCTATAAGGACAACAACTTAATTCTAACGACAAAGGTCACCAATCAATCACTTCGAATCAACGTACTGTCGGAATCGTATTTAGCCCACGCTTGGTAGAAATCGTAGGAGCTAAGATTCTTCATCCTTTTGCCGGTCTCATTAATCAACCGCATCATGGTGGTTTTGGCACTGGAAGCAGTCATTTTCGATGCCGGACGCTTGAAAAACGATAACCAGATGAACAGATTTCCTTAACCTGCCGAGGTCTTCACTGGATAACTGAAACTGATCAGAAAGTTGAATGAAATTTTTGCTGAGCACATAAAGCAGTTTCTCACGTCCCAAGGCCATTCTGCCGGTTTCTCTGGAAAAATTGTGATAATCAAACAGAAAAGAATAGGTTTGCGCCTTAGGCAATTTAGTCGCTTGTTTGGTAGATCGTATCGTAATGGATAAATCATTCATGGGTAACAAAATTAATGGATAACACCGAATACATGTATGTACTTTAAATTGCAGTTAACTACCGATTTTGGTAACTTCAGACATGTAAAGCTGCAATAGGATATCACGTCTATGAATATGTTCCGAAAATTCATACGATGCTAAATCTCATGTAAAATGTGCCGGTTCGTGTTGTAGTTTTCTAATTCGAAACTGTTTCAGATTAAATTGGTAGTCAATACTTGCGTCAATAATCACGTCATCGAGCCGCCAAAAGATTTGTTATTAACGATAATACAAAAAAATGTTATCCACTCCACAACAACTTCGTAATTGTACTTAATAATTTCGTTTTATCCAGAAATGGCGCAGCAAGCTATGCTGCAGCCCTGTGGATCGTTCTCTAATGGTTATCCGTTTGGAATTTTTTTAATTACAGATAAGTTTCATACCACACAGTTTCATAATAAATTATAAACCGACTATGTATACGATTAACAGGAACTGGCAAACATCCTTCAGACTGTTACTCGAATAATGGTAGCATCGTAGATACATGTACATACATATATACAACAATGAATGCGTTGTTCATGGAGGGAGTCTTCTTCAGTTTTTCCCTTATGTGACTGCATACTTTGTGAAAACGAGCACATGAACCGATAGCTGCTTATCTAAAAACAACTACAAAATAAATTCTGACAACTTTGAACTTAAAGGGATATGATTATCTGGAGGCCACAAGCTCCATATTAACTATTCACAAAACTTTACACGAACCAAGGTAATAAGGAATAAATTCAAATTCAAATGTCAAATGTCGTCCATAACAACATTAATATCATACACTGCCAGCTACGTGTACTGTGGTTAACGGTTTAGTATTATATAATTATAACCTTTTCGGTGTCCCGGCATAATTGAACCATTCATTTCCTTAAAAATGTGCGCAGTGATAAGTGAAACATTTCAAAAGTTGAAAGTACAGCTTGTATTTCTCAATAAGCTGCTTTAACTAGGACCAGTTTCGGAACCTTCCCACATTATGCACGACCAGAAGAACCCAGTTCTAATAGTTCCAGAAGAACGGTGGCGTCAGATCAAGGACAAACCAGCCGAACTGCATGTCTGCAGCAACGCCAACGATGGATTCGAAGATCGACTGATTATGACAGAACAGTCTAAAAAGCTCAAAGATACCTGGAGCAATACTCTGGAAGTAGGTATTTCCTCATGCTCCTTGCTGGTAACCCGGAAAAACATGGAACAGTAAACCTTCGTTAATAAACCATG
The DNA here is from genome assembly GCA_034698045.1 of Paramacrobiotus richtersi. Taxonomy (NCBI): domain Eukaryota; kingdom Metazoa; phylum Tardigrada; class Eutardigrada; order Parachela; family Macrobiotidae; genus Paramacrobiotus; species Paramacrobiotus richtersi. The sequence goes on along the minus strand of JAQGAU010001923.1, from coordinate 8,103 downwards.
GCACTGCTAAATATATCAGAAAGATTGTTTTGCTTTAATCTTCGAATTGAACTTAATTTCCTTACGCTTTCGCCGGCTGCTTGGCGTAAACGAAAAAAGGTACTCGATTTTTTATTGCTATCGGAGATTGAAAAAAGTTGCTTCTGAAATTTATGTTACACTTCCCTAAGTTTACGCGCAAACCATATGAAATCTGAAGTGTATATAAAGTAAACAGAAATCATGAAACCAACACTAACTGTAAGACTAACTTTTATGTTTGTCGCAAATCAGCTAAAGAACTAGTGGTGGTAACTGTAAGCTACAGCGCATGTTTAGATTGGTCTGAGTCCATTAGGTAAATTGATGGCTAGGAAGGAACTAAACTGGAATGTATATATACCAGAAAAATAGTACTGCGATTAGTCTTCGACTATCAGTTTACAGGTCAACATGCGAAAAAAAACACTCATGCAACTTGACATAAACGAAAAGCTGGAGCACCAAGCAGTGAAACTGGAAGAAGAATGTGAACAGGACGCGGAAGACAGAGCTAAACAAATAATACACAGCGCGCAAAGGATGGCCGTAAAGAGCCGGGAAGAGATGAAAGAATTTCAGGTAAAGCCGACCCAATTCACGTACGGAATTAGAATATCTTACTACAAACGTGGTTGCGCAAAGAGAAGTGTGTTTCAAATCATTGCAGTTTTCATAGCGTTAAATTTTCAAAAACGCTGACCGTTTCAAATTTTTACAGTTATACGATTTCCTGTTGAAAAGTTCTGTTTGCTATGCTCTTGATTTCGGTAGATATATTCCTAAATTCCAAACGTACGACAGATCAGCGTGTCACACGCTTATTGCCCTAGGCCTGTTCCCAAAAGTTTAACAATCAATAAAAAATTGTAATCTGTTTTTTTGTGCTAAAAATAATGTTTAAACAGTGTTACATTTGATTGATACGGAAAATAAACGATCCTGGTCCGCGCTCTCCAAAAACACAAAAACCATAAATATCATTTTACGATCTAGAAATCATTGTCGCTGGCGCAAGCAGCAACTTTCTGGAAGGCACAGTGCGAGCATAATGCACGCATACGTAGGAAAAGGGAGGGAGAACTCCAGGAAAACCATTCCATCGTACTTTACCAAAATCAGCCGCAAACGAACGAAAGAACAAACACGAAAATGCCGCAGCAACTGCCGCCGATGCCCCCAAACAAAATACCGTACCTCCACGAACGAGCCAAATATATAAAGGAATACAACGGCAGATTACGAAAGGAAGATGAAGAGACGATGGAAACTTTACAACAGAAGAAAATTTTCTTGAAAGAAGATTACAATAAGCAACTAGGTTTAAGGAGAGTCTTACAGCAACAGATTCAGCAACGAGAACAAGTGGAAAATCAGATTCGGAAAAATTATATCCAGACGAGACTGGAAAGAGCAGTCAATTTGCAGGAATATGCACAAGCTTGTCAACAGTGAGCACAACGGCTCAGTTGTTCAAACATACCGTGATGCTGAATTATACAGTAGTTATTGTTTGTATAATTATATCTACAGGTCCGTTCAAGATGGAAAGGTCACCACCGAAGCTGCTTCAGGATCGAAAGAAGCGCAGCTCAACAAAATAATCGATGTTTTTGTCGAAAAAGGTCTGCAAAAGGAAGAGGAAAAGGAACAACAAAGGCGCGAGGAAAAACAAAAAAGAGTTAATGTGGCACATGAAACTGTGGCTTTCAATAAACAGCTTGCGGTTAGTTGATATTGGAACTTTGCCATTATTAAACCTTTTCTGGTTCTCAGCTCGTAAAATAGTCTCAGTCAGTTTTCGAATATAAAGTAATTTATGAAACTATTCTGGCGAATAAATAGTTCACAAGTAGCACATATAATTCAGTGTAGCATCTTATGATATTCGTGTTCGACAGATTAATCAGGAATCGCAAAGGATAAAGGATATGGAAAACATTAAACTCCAACACGAGAAATACTTGGCAGCTAGCGTGCAAGCGGAAGACGCAGGAAATCTGGCGGTTGAGGAAACAAAGCACAAAGAAGCAAAAGAGCTACAGTCATTCTGGAAGAAACAAATGGTACGACTCTACACACATACAGCTTACAGTCAGAACTAGTCTGCAAATGTGAAATTTAGACGTATCATAATTATGTGAAACGCAGCGAAACTTCTGACATAACACGGCAAACAAGTTTGTTTTCTCAACAAATTGTACGTGCTGAATGTCAACTCGAAACATTTGCAGGAACTTCCCAAACAACAGCAGGAAGAGGAGAAAATACTCGATGCGGTCACTCGCAGAACCTTAGCGGAGAAGGAAGGTAAACGAGCGAAGGAAGCAGTAGCAAACATGGACAAAGAAATTGATGCACGGAAAAAGATAGGATGGAACATTGAGCCAATGCTGCGGCAAAAGAGAAAATTTATCCGATCATCATATGACATTGCCACCCTCTGAATCAACTTTTTAAGTCGAACGGAAAAGCTCCATTCAAAAAGATTACAGACAAAGGAAGCCACTAGTTGCACCGCATAATTATATGTATATATCCCGCGCTTGTAGTTTATCCAACAGAAACCAGTGTAGATAATTGAAAACTGACTTATTATCGAAAAATCCGAAACAACAATCTAAAGATATTACGGCTTTGCTTCAACTAACGGCGGACGTAGTCATTTATACGTCTTTTCTTTCAATAACATAATCATAAAAACAGTAAAGCATCCAAGTTAAAATCACAACAAGTACCATAAACGATTTCATCATTCCGATGTATCAAAGACAGCGATCAACAAAGAATAAAATAAAATCAAGAAAAACCCGTAACGATCACATTTTGTACGAATACACCGGATACGATTAGCACGCCACAAGACCGAATTCACAGAACTGAGATGGACTGCAAAGAGATCTACGAATAGCTGTCTTAGCGACTTTCAGTACGCAATAGCCATTATTATTACCTTTTCAAAACGTCTTTGGTAAAACATTTTTAACCTTAAATTTCGAAGACCAAACATCACCAGACTCAAATGACTGTTCTACCTCCAGTACTTCCAATCAGCTTGCCACTGCTTGTTCCATTTCCACCGGAAGCTGCAGATTTTTTGCATAAAGGTAATTGGCCACGGCAATGAAATGCCATGATGCTCCGGCCACGACAAATAAATGCCATATGGCATGGGCAAAGGGAATAATGCCGTCCATCTTGAAGAACACCACACCGAATACGTACACGGCTCCTCCCTGAGCCACGGCCATAATCCCACTGCTGTCGGCCATCCCTGGCACACAGATCAGCCCGGGAGTTATGCCCATAAACAGGTACAGGAACGTCTCGAAATGCTTGTACTTTTCGTGGAAGAGATACTGATACACAGCGCCTCCGACAACCATTATCCACAAAATGACGAAGACGAATCGAACGTAAACTTCGGCGTCTTTCAGCAACAACCTGTATCAAAATCGAAAGTGCAACGAAACGTCGACAAAAAGAAGCAGCGGGGAGACAGACCATGGGCTATAGGAACAAGCCTACAACCAGAAAAAAATTAGGCAGTGACAACAGACAATTCCGTAGTGATCATACAATGAAGGCGTAGATCGTCGCGCGATCGCACATGTGCAGCGTAAATTTCACCCTTCCGGTCATTCCGAAATAACAAGCACTGTGGAATGCTGTTGATACTCCAAATAAGGCAATCAGTGAGCATCCATACAACACAGCTGCAATAACGTGTAAATCAGATGGTGCTGTCACGAACAGGTGAACCATAGCGCAAATCGCCGGAACTATGCTAATCTGCAAAAACATCACACATATTAAAGGGACAGTACGGTAATAAAATTGGTAAGAATTCATAATCTGCTACACATATTTGTCTAAAACTGCGGGGCTTAGGTTAAAAACTGCTGCTACCTAGTTTTATCGTTCATTTCCGTTACCATACGTTCACGGGTACAGTGCAGCTGCTTATTATATAATCTGGAACGCGCGTGTACGTTCATTTAATAATTTTAATTATAGCGAACGATCCGAATATTAGTTTTCTCCATTTTGGTTGGATTTTTGCGTGTGCGCTGTTCGAATCTTCAGCTATTTATTAAATAAAAAATATATGGTAAGGGCAACAAAATCGCTAAGAAGAACAAGTTTAATACAAGAATTTCCGCAAAAAAATGAACGGTTGAAAACGTCAAGCTGCCTGCTGTTTTCTAACAGTTCTGATGATCGATCGGTGCTTACCGCATGAGTGCAAATGTTGGCGACATGCTCAATGTCTGTGGGCTCATAAGCTTCTCCCGGGCAAGCTCTCCGGTTTCGAAACCTATCAAAAACGAGGCGCTCGATAAAGCAGTTGTCTTTGCTGATGTTGTATCGTGGCAAACCAGCGCCAGAAGATGGTATCCGCTCGCACTACCTCCTCCAATTCCGTCTCGGATTCTGCATCTTCGGGTTCTCCTTTCTGTCATCCTCGTACTCTGTGTCGTTCTGAAAGATCTCAGACGCTCGAAGGCGACCGTCAATATCTTCGCTGTTGGGAACAGATCGTCGTCGACGATGTTCCATCGACTGCGCACTGCAACGCGGACAACAAAAACTTTTCGAAACTGCTGAGGAAACTGAGCATGATTATTATTATTATTATTATTATTATACCACTACACTGTGACTACAGTAGCCAAGAAGCCTGTTTAAAGGCACTTACAACAGGATTAAGTCCTGTTGGCTGGCTATTGGAAATTTATGATTTAAATAATGATTTATGATAACGATGATGACGATGATGAATGATAATTTAATTTATGATAACGAAGCACTCACATTCGTTACACTTCCGTGTTCTAAGTAACCCCATCAGCGGTCACCAGCAAGACAAAATCCCATCTGCAGTCAGCAGAAAACTTCCACAAGGCTTGGGTGGGAATAAGGCCCTCACTCATCAGATCTGCAGAGCTTTGAGAAATTTAATATTCAAAAATTGTGGGAATTAGCAACTAGTTCCTGACGTTGTCAGCATTATGCGACGCCAGCGACGGCCATGAAAAAACAGCGACACATCGAGGTTATCTAACAGACCTACAGAAGCGGCTGAGAAACTGAGTTATTTTGAAAGACTCAGAAAGATCCCAAAAACATTTTTCGCAGACTATAACAGCGTATCGTGACGAAGAGTGGCGGTGGTGGCCAGTTTGTTTGGCCTCTTGCACGACGTTCGTGACGCCGCAGCAACCTTCTTGCATGAATTTCGCTGCAAAGTCGCAAGTTGGACTTCAAATTTTTATTGCAGTTGAATGAGCTAATTTTTAAATAATTTGTGCACAACGTGACAACTGACAACAGTTTTATGTTGTTCCGTTTTTGGTCAGACAGCGAGTACAGTATTAATGGCACTCGAGCGGTTGCTAACCATTGACACCACGATTTATGCAGCAGTGTGCGAATATTCTTCGGATGGATCGACATTATATTGCGGAACGTATCAACTGGAACAAGAGTCCACTCGCAGCGGACAAACCGGAAGCAGCCGTGTTGGTTCCCTTTTGGTTTTTGAAAATCACCAGCTCGCCTGTGAGCTCGACGAACTTCCGGGAGTTTTAGATGTGAAAGTCTTGGATGCTTGTAATATTTTCGTAGCTTTAGCTGATGGAACTGTACGGCTGCTGCGAAGCACGCAAGGCACGGCTGATGGAGACCAGAGATGTTTCAAAATTTCGGAAACTTCCAGGGTCCTTTGTTCGGAAGGATTATCGTTGGCTTTGGCATGGGCTAAGTAAGAATTTGGATTTGGAAGACAAATAGAGAAGGTATAATTTTGATAACCCATTACTGTCTTTCATATTATGGTCTTTCTACGATAAATTTTCCGCAGACTCCTTGTTGACGGTGTAACAGTATTACATACAGTATTAAACTATGAACGCGTACGACTTTCACCACTTAATAAACTGTATTGATTTTTAATTAATTTAATTATATGTCAGCAGCGCTTTATAATACATTGCATTTCTTACCAAAAAAACAGGATTTGTTAATGGTGCATCAAAATGCGGTTTTCTAAGCGATTTCCAGAACTACAGAAATTTTAATTTTTTTGAGGGACAGATTTTAATTTTTTATGTACTTTTCGTGTAATTTTTTATACCTTTGCCAGTTAGTTCATATCGCACGATATGTATTCGAAACCGAGTAAGAATGCTTGTTCAAATAATGTTATCTGGATTAAATACATTACGTAATGCAGTGTTCTTGAAGTGACTACGGCAATCCTGGAACGGTTCATCTGGCCGGTGCGGATTCATCCGGGAATGTGAATATTGTACATCTACGGAATGGAGAACTGTTTAATCTGGAACGTCGTAAATTGCATGCTTACGAAGTATGGGCTGTTTGTTGGGATACCGAAAACAGCAACATCTTATATTCCGGTAAATCGCTTGTTTTGCGTTCATTGCGTTCAGTCCCATATTGCCAAACGGTCAAAAATGCATCCTGGTACTCTGTCACTCGGATGTGGGGATGAGGACGAAAACGATCTGCTGTCGCTAGCCGTAATTACGTTTAAGGGGAAAACGTACATATTTTTTGATTTATTTAAACAGGAGCCGATGATTCGCTGCTTAAGTTAACAGATTTGAGGACACCAGATTCTGGAACGATCATTCGCGGTCATGATGCCGGAGTGACCAGCATTGTGAGCTGCGACTCGTTTCCATCTCTACTATTTACGGGAAGGTACAATAGATTCATGCGCTGTCCTTGTTTTGCTTCTACTGACAAACTGGCATGCCCAAAATCATAACTATACTGGCTGCTATAAAGAAAACTTGAGTTCTACTTTCCCATAGTTACGATGAACGTTTACGTGTGTGGGACAAAAGGCAGCTGAAATATCCGACTGCATCGACGGGTTTGGGCGGTGGAGTATGGAAAATGAAGAACAACCCGCTTATACCACACATTTTTGCTTGCGCTTGCATGCAAGGTGGTGCACGAATAGTGGAGTTTTGTAACCCAGGTGCGTACTTCTTTGTAGTGTGGAGGCTCTAGTGTTTTTGTATTTGGAAGTTGTTTCGTTTTTAGCCTTCGCAGTATTCAATACTAATTAACGTCACAGCATGATCATGAAAATTTCGCTTTTGGGGGATCATAGCATATAACGGGCATATTTTTTTGTAGATATCATAATTCGGAATGAATTTATGACAGATCGTCAGCTGGTCTACGGCATTGACTGGAGTTTACGTACTAGCTCTGGTTCCACCGACGGGCCGTCAGGTGAAAGTTCTGCAGTGTGTGAACTAGCGGCCTGTTCTTTCTATGATCATGTGTTAGATTTCTTTAGTTTTTCTTACCAGTAGATGCTGTTGCGAGAAACTGACCTGTCGTCCGGGAAGTAGTCCAGATTTTCAATGGTTCAACATTTGTTTGTCCCCGAAATTTGGATGAACTATAGTCCGACTGAAGTTTTGTACGAGGCGTAATGGCGATAAATTTAATACCAGTTACTGATTTGTTGCTATTGATGAAGCATAACCTTACGATCGTTTGTTTTCTTTTGCAACTTATGCGCAGACGTTGGCGGATCCGGTGCCCGTAAAATACAGCTGATTTTCATTATTTTGTACACCGGTAATCATAAACAAATGGCCCACAGTTCACTCAAAAAAGGTAAGAATTCACTAACGACGTCATGTGCATTCAGAAACAAAAAATTTACAAAACAGGAAACACTACAGTCGCTTATATTCAGTACTTTACACATAAGTAAAACCAACAAAATACTATGGATGCCGGAAACCGACTTGACGAAATTTATGCTTTTCTGCTTTCTTTTTCTTCGTTGTACAACTGCTCCAGAATTGTTTGCGCTTCCGTTGGTGAGAAGGTCCATGCAACATCCCCATCAATCCGGGGTGCTGGACATCGTTCTCCACTCGGGCAGGTGGCTGGAGAGTTCTCTGTAGCCTTGGATACCATCTCCTTACAGCACCGGAAGCAGAATCGGTGCTCCATCACCGATGGACACTGAATGTAATTGGCATTGTCGATAACTTTACTACATAACCGGCACTTCACAACCACCGGAGGCGA
>JAQGAU010001922.1:0-17247 GCA_034698045.1 Paramacrobiotus richtersi | reverse complement strand
TAATACGAACAGTGTGACAATTGCTGCAAACGGGGCCTGTGATGATGGCTGGATATGCGAACATCGCTGGCGGTAAGACCCTTTGAGGTCACCTTTTTTAAGGTCATTGCATGCTACATAAAGTTCTGCAACTTTTTTTAATTTTGTCGTATTTCTCGTAACGCGTAAAAATAATTATAACTTTGCGAAAAACAGGACTGTCTCCATGCCTATCGGTATTGCATCGAAATTCTCAGAACAAAATAATTATATCATGGTTGAGCATATGTCTGTTTCTTTGTTAGGCAAATCACCAATATGGTGGGCTTCCGCAACGCAGCTGGACTCGGCGCACTAGTCCACTGGTATGACAACTGGGCTAACCAAATTGCATTTGGACGTGGCGTGGAGGGCAACACTACAGCATTTATCATGATTAACAACGATGCCTACCCTTTTTCTCTGGATCTACAAACTGGCCTGCCGCCAGGAACATATTGTGATGTAATTTCCGGTAATTTCGAGAATGGACAATGCACCGGAAAGGCCGTCACGGTGAACGCCGACCGAACTGCCCATTTCTCCGTCAGCAATTATGACGAGGATCCTATCGTGGCAATCCATATCAACGCTAAATTATGACACGGTTGACCTTTGTCGACTTTTCTTAGTTAGTCATCAAGAACGCTTGGTTCTTGGTTGGGAATTATGGTTACGGGAAAGTGTTTAAATAAGCCGTCTTGACTGAATGGGACCTTTTAGATCTAATAATACAGCGATAATCGTATAATGCTGCCGGTTACACAGCCTGTAGTAAACGTACGGTTTGTGACCAAACATGTGTCATTTAGGCACATCACGATTCACGAACGAAAGAACCAGAACATAATAAATCGTTCTGATGAATCCAGTTAACTAGATTTCGGAAAGGGTTACAATCTCTTAAGGATTCTTCACCTGTCAGCAATATTAGACATTATTCACACTTTTAGCAATAATTATAAGAGTCTATCCGGTTTCGTTCACCCCCAAAATGTATATATACAGTGACACCAGAGTGCAGATTTCTTGGTAAATCTGGCACGGGTTCTCATAGTCAGCGTAACATTTAAACATTGCAGTGTTAGAGTCGGAAATGAGCGACATGATGAATGTCTACCTTTTTAATGTGGCAACTGTGCAAATATCAAATTTTCGCAGTACAAGAAACTTCTTGTCAAATGTAGCACAACTGAATTCAGTAAAAGGAATAGATTCTAACAATTCGCAATAAGTGATCACGAAGCAGTTGCTATCGATTAGGAGACACATATATCTCTAGTGTTTTGTAATTATGTAACGTGCAGAACATTTCTGTTACTTGCTTATTCTTTGTGTACCCAGGAAATTAAAACAAAAGTTCGCATTGCCTTATGTTTTAAGTCGGCTATTAGCCCTAGCCTGTTATTAGCCCTAGCTCCAGGGCATAGAAGCTAAAATTATTTAGTTTGGTAATAATAGTCCGACCAGCCTGAGAACAGCTAGTTCGGATCACAGAACTCATCAAGACATTGACCGTTGTCCCCTTTCAACCAGTTTATTTACGATCCGAACTCGAATGTAGATTTATAACCGCCGCAGTACGAGAAAGTTTGAAAAAAATATTTCAATCAGACCCAGTTTTTCAGAACTATTCTCGCACAATTGAATCACAGCTTGGCACTGATATGGATGGCGATCATGGGATCTTCATCCTGGTCACTAATATCGAACCGGGCAGACCGGGTTGCTCCCACCACAATGGACTTGCCAGTACACCGGCCATTCTCCAGGTTACCGGAAATGACGTCACAGTAAGTGCCCGGTGGTAAGCCGGTCATCAGATCCCGACCGAAGTGGTAGTTGTCGTTGTTGATGGCGATGAATGCACGGGTATTCCCTTCAGTACCTCGGCCAAAAGCGATCTGATTGGCCCAATTGTCGTACCTGAAATTATTCTGTACTTTCGAAATGGTATTCGGGAGTCTACAGCCAATCATACATACCAGTGCACTAGTCCACCAGTTCCTGCTGTGTTGCGGAAACCGACCATGTTCGCAATTTGTCTACAGGATAGTCAGCCATAAGCTGGATATATTAGAAATTCAGACACAAAATTATGTATTACCGCCAGCGATGCTCGCATTTCCAACCGCCGTCACATGCACCGTTAGCAGCAATGGGAACGGTGTTGGTGTTCCCGGATGAATCACTCGGTGGTCCAATCTAGCCAAATAATAAGGACTTCGCTGATATACATGTTGCACAATAAAATATGTATCTATACTTTCGAAACCCATGAAATAGTTATTTTGCGCGCTAATTCTGCATTCTTCACAAAATATGGCATATGACGTTAAATAGAACGTTGATACTCGTTACATAAAACGTTGGTGTATTATCGTTGGTTGGTATAAAGCGTTGGTATATCCGTTATAAGAACATGAACAAGTTTATAAGAATTTACGTATCTGCCTTATATCCTAAACTGTACTGGAACTGCTGTTTTGGGTCAGTTTATTTTGGTTCAAATAATAAACAGCAATCGATTAAACACAACTGAATTATGACTAACCCAGTCATTTTGATCCTTTCCATTTTGGAAATTGCGCGGCCAGTCGTAACTGCTCATGACCTGTGGGAATCCGTACGGGTGAGCTAACATAAACGCATTGGCCAGTTTGTATGCGCGCGGCTCCCGGAAGGTAAGGATGCTTCCACCACCTCCATGTCTTTAAAAACAAGCAAGTTCTCGATATATACAAACCAATAAAAAATATTAATGCAAAAACTGGATATCCCTCCATTTCACGATAAGTTTGTAAGTTAAGCTGATTATCTAATAAAATGCCAATGTTGAAAAAAACGACACTTACCCGCGTTGATTGTCGTGATTATCAATGAAAGTGACTGCCTGCATCCCGGGTAGAAATCCCCATTCGTCTCCAAAGTTCCGGTAATATCTCAGCATCTGACCTATCGTCACAACAGCAAGGTCACAATACATGTTCCGATGCAGTCTTCTGGTGGTGCCACGCACGCTATATTTACAACATCTGTCACAACTCAAAGTTAGACGTGTTCGATTATTGCTCGTAAAATTAGAATATCAATACAAAACAGTGCTAGAAAAAAAACTACAATATGCTAACGTAAATAACATCTAAAGCATAACGCAACGTCATTTTGCTTTTATAAATATTTGTCAAGTTACCGCCCGAAAACAGATATCTACAAGGGATAAATGCAAAGAAGGCTACAAAGCTAATAAGTGCACTAACAAAAAAAATTCATTTACGAAAAGAAATACCATTTGATTTGTGAATGCCTTCGCTGAGATATTTGCCATATTTAAATTCCGTGACGCGACCGGATCCCAGATATTCACGTCCCGTAATTGGCTCACCACCAAGATCGATTACTTCATGAAACACTGAAATGTTACCAAATGTTAGATCTTCTCTTGCCAGTGATTATCCTGCAAGGGAATGCCTTTCTAAAGGCACCGTCATAAGTACCGGAATACATACCGAACGCTCGACTTCCGGCAGGGAAATACGTTGTATTCAGGTTGTTTAGCCCACCAAACAGCGCTTCCAGATGTGCAGGCCACATATGTTTTGACTACGAAAACGTCAGATTTGAACGATCCATGACTGCTGGCGTGCAGAAATGCCGGTAGCGATTTACTTTAGTTGTTTATCAGTGCAGTGGTTCGTTCTTACCGCATCCACACGAAATCCGGCCACACCGATGCCGATTAACTTGTTCATGTACTCCTGTAGCTTGGCCTTTGTCCAGTCTTTGTAGATTCCAAGGTCGGGCATACCAAGGAGTCGGCAGTTGCGAACTAGCCCATAAAAAGCTCCTCTTGTCTTCACAGTTTAATCACAGATATTTCTAATTACGCCTTATACTAACGGTGTGCAAGTTTATTAATCACTTACACTATTATTATTCAAAATAAACACCTACTTAGAAGAAGTAACAAAATACAGCGATTACGCTTTCTTTTGAAATCATACCTTCTGCAGCATTTTGATAATTATTTATGTCTCCGTTAGAAGATGAGCACTCTGATCTAGAATGTAAACACAGCTAAGTGTAATGGGAATTGGTGCTACAACTACAGGTATGTGGATGCGCGTCGGATGGCCATCCGTACCGTCCGGTGAAGTCATTCGCCCCATAAGGTACTCCAGAGTACTGCGAAGCGCCCGAATCGTATGAGCTGCCTGCAATACCAGTTCCGCTTCCTCCAGCCATGTGGTTAATAACAGCGTCCACATATATTCTGCAAAATACGCACAGTATTTCAGGCCTGCCCTTGACCTTGATAACGTTCACAAATGATTTTTAATTGTGTACAAATTAATATTCATACCGAATTTTCATTTGCTTGAATATAGTTCAATATTCTATACCCAGTTCAGCATTGATTTCCAAAATCACATCCCATAACCAGCCCTTTACCTGACCCCTGCGTTATTGCATCGCTTGACCATGTCAGTAAGTTGAGCTTCATTTCCGGATCGAGACTGCAGTTTATAGCTGACGGCCTGATATCGCTCATACCATGGGCGGAAAGGTTGTCCAATTACTCGGTGTTCATTAGGAGGGCTAATTTGAATTCCTCCAAATCCTTTTGGTCCAAGAAAGCGTTCACATTCGGCGGCGATATCCGTCCATTTCCATTCGAACTACACACAGCAAGAACCGATAGCATAACACATAATACAATAAACTGAAAGCACATACTGTATGTCAGCTGTGGCGACACATTACGTAACACATCATGTAAGTCTTCAATTCCTATTTTGCAGAAACCCGTACCAAATGAACATAAGCGGAGCGACCACCAGTTAAGTGAGGATCATACTGTCCAAAGGCCAGTTCTGACAGTGACACTACCATCAAGGATATCAAAAAAGTTGACCCCCACATGTTGGAGAAATATGACTGGCTTCGAGCCAAGAGTATAAAGAAGCCTCGATCCCTACGCGACTTTTTTAGACTTCCCTCAAACCATGCAAATTATGAGTTAGCACAGAATTCGCAAGCTGTGCCTGCTTGCAATCTTATCATTCATCCAACTTGTCCACAAGCTAAACATTGTTTGTGTTGTCGCGTATTGTACCAAGTACAATGTCGACGATTACATTAAGCGCGTCACTACTATAAAAACCTTGACTTTTTCGAAAATAGATATCAGGTTATCGGAAAATCCCTTTTCCATTGAACAAATTACCATACTGCGTTGCGTCGTCGGCATGCTCAGTCTGGTCAATTTTCTAATGCTCGAATATCCAGCTCAAATTTGAAAACTGGACCACCGTTTTTATCAGGCAGCTCATCTGGTGTGCTGACTTTGCCCGGGTTACAGTCACAATTCATATCTCTCGGAAGTTTTTATAGCCAATCACTGCATGAAGCCAAAGATAACCACTTTCGAAACTAAAACACTTCAATAAATAAATTATGAACATAAACACCGACTCAAGCTGCAACAAAATAGCGCCGTAAACTCAGGCGTGTTATATATCTAAAGTAAAACAACTGAAATCAATAAAAAAGTCAAAAGTAAAAAATATAATCTGGACATGAAAGGCTTAGAATTCCACGTTTATATGGATAAAAGAGTTCCATTATCTGGTACCAGTTTCTATGTGAACCTCACCGGCAACAGTTGCAAAATCCAAAAGTCTTAAAATTAAAAAAAAATCTGTTTCATCAGTCACTACAACTGCGCAATACTATGTGCACTGGTCGATACAGAAAAACGGCGATGAGCACCCAGCGAACTACCTCCTGGCACCGATGATCCCGTCGGCGGTAAATTTGGATCCTCGTGAACCACAGTGATGAGAACATCCCTGAACTTATCCAAAATTGTTGTCAGCTGAGATCGTTTGATGTTGACGTTAAACATCATCTCTTCCAAGTGTGCATTTCCTCGGAAATAAGGGATCAATTTGGCAAATGTTTGCACATCCTGGTTCTGGTGATTTTCACCGCCAGCAGCCGGAACAGCCGTGATCTTCTTTCTAACGTCATGCGGTATGGTTACCCAGTTCAGGCCCTCCATTTGAAGGTGTCGCAGATTATCTACGTTGTTAGGAATCAGATACACGTATGTATGCAACTGAATTAACAGGTTTCGCTTTAAGCACCATATCACAATCTGCGTCAGTTTCGATGTGTCCATATTCTCCGTAAAGGGATTAATCATATCACGCAAAGGCAGAGGTAAGGAAAAATCGGACAATATCTCTATCAAGTTCGTGTCCGTAAATTTCTGCGCGAACTCATCACATGTGTCAGATACAACCTTCGTCGATGCTTCTGGTGCCAGGGCGTACACATTCGTCTCGCATACCGGAAAAATTAACCGCGCTTTAGCCCAGTAGATTAAATGGCCAGCCATAGCGTACACCTGAGTCAAAGTGACACCGGCTTCCATGGCTAACAACTGGAAGTTACTGAGCGGGGAAACTATCCGAATAAAACGCACCAAGCTAGGTGATGCATCAATAGGCAAATCAGCGAAAATGTCCTGCTCAGTCTCCAAAAGTAGCAGTCCGTGATATGGTCGCATTTTTGTAATCTGCAAACCAGGAAAAAACAGCAGTTACAAGATGACTTACACTGCTACAGAATAAAATATTATGTGCGTCCATTTCCAAGCAATTAATTTGTTCAAAAACATCCAAAATTATGAATCAATCTTCACAGCCAACAAAAGGGCAAAATTAACGCAGAAATGTAATGAATAATTTCGGAATATCGTTACATGCTCTGATTTCATTTAGAGCTGCTTGGCTTATTGCACCACTCTTCAAAAATCATAATCGTTCAGTTTTTTCAAACTATGAACTCCATATTTTACCTAATAAAAGTAACACTCATGTATCGATTATATATGGTTTACAGATGAAGAGGGTACCTAAGACAAATTGCAAACATGAAGTCTTACCTGCTCACTGATAGCAGTATCAGTAAGCTCGAGATTCCGATGAATTTTCGGTAGCAAGCAAAAGCTCACTTGCACCCAGTCGTTAATCCGCACACTAACACTTCCTCTGCGCACGATCTCATCGTAAACTTGCTTCAATGTTTTGGCAAGGGGATTCTGTTCCAAAACAAGTTCGAAAGGATTGGGTCTATCGCTTTTGTGCGGATCGGGATCGTTGCCATGATGCTTGTCCAAGAGGGAAGTCAGCTCCCGAACCATTCTATTAAGGTATCCTTCCCGAGTCTCTTCGTGGTTAACCGCAATGGCGAGTTTCTGCGCTAAGCGGTGGTAGCTGTCCACCACGAAATGCGAAATTTGTTCACCCGAAAGAGCAAACACGATGTGAAACATATGCAGTGAAGAGGTGACAGTCTGGTGAGCCCGTTGTTGAGCATATTCGTTCTGGCATTTTTCGGAAGAAGGCGTCTGCAAATTGCAAGCATACCGTACATGCAATGAATAAATGCGACTCTAACAAAATTTGTGGCTACGAGTACTGTTGCTAGCAGCGTTTGAAGCTATTCACGAACAATCGTCATCTTAACGTGGTTAACTTTTTGGACATTTTGTCGAGAAATAAATTACACACATATCCTACTAACCGTGGTATTCTAAAAACAATAAAGAAAACGATCTCTTCTTGGATATATTCACCTATCCAACTGTGAACGCAGAAATGAAAAAGAGCGAAATCGACATCGAGACAAAGCGGTCGTCTACATCATCGGAACTATCAAGTTAACAACCGCTTTCGTTATAAAACATACTATAAAAAAAAAGACTTGTATCATCTATCCAACAGCGGAAAAATATATAAGCACAATAAAAAAAGTTTGGCCTTACCTTTTTCACTACATGAGCAGTCTGGACAAGCTGGGGGTGGCCCACGAATGTTACATCGTCAATCTTGCACTCGAACTTTCTGTTGCACATGGTATTTCTGACACTGAACAGATTAGCCAAAACCTTGTCTTCAAACAGTTTGAGACGCTGCCGTCCGCTGGATGCCCCAGATGACACGATACTAAGATCCTCAATCAGTGAGGAAGAGCGTTGGGATTTCTTATTAGCATCATCACTCTCTGCCACCGAGGAACGGCTCGGAGCGTCTTCACTTATTATCAACGAGTATGGATTGTTTCCACGAGGCACCTTCCGTTTTTCCGTCAGCTCAAAAGGATAGCGGAAGAGCAATTTTTCGCCTTTGGCTCCGGAAATAGCCAAAAATATTCCAATAGGATCCAGAGTGCTAGCATTCATTTTCGGTATTCTCTAACAGAAAAACTGCAAGACTGCTATAAAAGTGTTATCAGATCCCAGACAAGCAAATGTACGAGTGCAGCTCGCGCCGCACAAAACTGTGGCAAAAGCGGCTACAGCCTATGAATCTCAAACGTATTTTACCAATATGATGCCCGTTCCGAGCATAGATACCATCTCACTAATTGAAGAATTAACAAAAGTGCAAAATTCAAATTATATAATTATAAACTACGAAAACAGAAAACCGCAAAATCAGTTAAACGGACACTCGTCAGAAAAAAGATGTTACAGACTGCAGAGCACGCATGCTGCATGTGTCAGCCCCTGGATGTTAAATTCTATTGCACAGCTGATCTTTCCAATACACCAAGACACGCTCCCAAGGTGGGCGGTTTAGAGGCCACAGAGCCAGTATGGCTGTATGACTGCCTCCCCGAGGAGATGCAAGTCGCTGTCATATCTCAGTCAGTGTGAGACTCAGGTCCAAGAATTTACGTATGTTCGCGGCTAATCTGACGTCGGAGCTCTCAGACACCGTAGATGGTTTTCTACTATTTTAAGAAATGGGCAAAATAAAAAGATTAAAGCTGTCCAAACAGCACCGGGCGAAAGACGAGTCATTGACGTACCAGATTCTTCAGGATGAGACTCCCAAGCCAACAACCCGCGTGAAAGACCGAAAGCGCCAAGATGTTCACGAGAAGGTACGTTCGTACAAGAATCCAAGATCAGTGTATTTTGTGCTGTATTCGGATTGAGTACAAGGCCAGAATCTTGCCTGCAGTATGTGGAAAGCAGTCTCTCGGAAAAGATTCTCCGACAAGCTCGCGAACAGCAGGAAGAATTGGAGGAAACTCTTGGCCTGCAGGTTCCCGCTTCGAGCAGTACCATTCTTGGGTGAGTCCATTATAATTTATATACCGTGTAAAAATCTCGAGAGCTTTATAGGTGTACAAATAGCGTCAAAGTAATATGGTTTTCGGATTTAGTTTCAAGAAAGATTCAGAAAAAAAGGCTGGATTCGATGCTGACGAAGACATTGACGAGGACCACGAGGAACCCACTAACGACGCCAATGAGTTCTACGAGCCAATTGTATGGGCCTTCCATTACCCGTTTCAGCTGTGTTCTCATGAAATTTTTTGCTGATTACTGTTAGAATATATCAGAAGAAGATGAGCGAGCTCTGGAGATGTTCATGGCAAAAGACGCGCCCGCGCGGCAGAATTTGAAGGAAATGTTGAAAGGCAGATTGACTGAGAAGAAGACAGAACTGGAAACGGCGGTCTCGGAACCAGCTAGCTTAATTGTCCAGAAGTTGCATCCAGATCTCATACAGTTATACCAAGGAGTCCGGGACGTACTGAAGAAATACCGCAGTGGAAAACTGCCCAAGGCGTTCAAGGTTATTCCCAAGATGCCGAACTGGGAACAGGTCCGTAGATTTGTTAATCCGACTATTTACCTCATTTTTCGTAGATTAAAGCTTTTTGTGTGCTTGAGGACTAATACTGAATTCTAATATAATATACTGGTCTTGTATTTCAGGTTTTATATGTCACGGAGCCGGAGAATTGGTCAGCCGCCGCCATGTTCCAAGCTACACGTCTCTTTGCATCGAACTTGAAAGATCGACTGGCACAACGGTAGGGATGTAAAAATCCATCGAAGTGTACTGTGGAACATGAAATACGAGTGTTGGAGGAGACTGTATAGCGATGTTCAAATTCTTCACGGCTGGTTTGCATCTAGGTTTTATTATTTGGTCTTGCTTCCTCGAATTCGGGATGATATTGCCGAATACAAACGCCTGAATTTTCATCTGTATCAAGCTCTCCGAAAGGCACTGTTCAAACCAGGAGCATTTTTCAAGGGATTCTTGTTACCACTTTGCGAGGTGCGTGTTGCCTGCACGGATTTTGAATGAGTCGCACTACTAAATGCGTGAACATATTACATATCGGACATTGCCTAACTACGTTTCGTTTGCAGAGCGGAACATGTACCCTTCGTGAAGCCGTAATCGTCAGCAGTGTAATGGCCAAAAACTCAATTCCTATGCTACACTCTGCCGCCGCTATAATGAAAATCGCCGAAATGAATTATGCCGGCGCCAACAGTGTTTTCCTTCGCACTCTGCTGGATAAGAAATACGCTCTCCCGTGTCCGGTTATCGATGCTACAGTCTACCATTTCATAAGGTATCGGCAGAACGTTTTACTGTCAATAACGACTCGTGACTGACAGTATAGTAAACAGTCATTCTTTGTTTTTGTAAAAATGTACCAAGATTCGGTTTTTGTTACAGATTTATGAGCGAGAAGCGGAAACTGCCTGTTCTCTGGCACCAGAGTCTACTGACATTTGTCCAGCGGTATAAGGAAGATCTGGCCAGTGAGCAGAAAGAGGCACTGATTGAGCTGACAAGTCATCAGCATCATTATCAGATTTCTCAAGAAATTAGACGTGAGTTGATTAATTCGAAAAGCCGGGATGTCGAACAACCTGTTCCGATGGAAGAATAAAACAACTCATAATGCACTAAACGACGTTTGAAATAAAGGGCTCGTATCGTGTGAATGGATGAGAATTTTATTGTTTACAAATTGTAAAACCGAATGCCAATCAGTAAAACAGATAAGGTTGTGAAAGACAGTTTCAAATACGACCCCAGTAATTTATTTTAATCTGCAAGCTTATACACAACTATGCAACGCTTATATGCAACTTTGGTCAGTATTAAAGCACAACAGTAACGTATTCAGACAAATTTCACGACCCCAACGTCAGTCATCATACAGCGACTGCCGGCTGCTAACGAATTCCCGCCACCATTCGAACAGCATCCATTTCTTCCTTCGTTAGCGGCTGTAAATCGAAGCCTTCCACTTCTGGTTTACCAAGTGCTTGGTTCATCTCAGACACTTTAGGCTTCAAACCCTTTCGGGTCTTGTTTATCTCCGAATCCAAATACTTTTGATCTACAGAAACGACAATCTCGAATAACATGTGAACGCTACACTGGACGCAACAGAAAAGTCACCGAAAACTTGCTTACGGTATTTGTGTGCGCTGCAGATGACGACAGCCGAGTAGCACACTTACGATAAAATTTTTTCACACTCTCAGAATGTCCTTCTCTAATCGTTATCTCTCTACCAGTCATTCGCAGAGGTACAGATATATAACACATAAATCACCTTCTTCTAAAACTTCGATCAGACTGCTCTTGCTGGTCCTTATGAACATATCACCGATGTTCATCCAGACGTGTTCTTCTTTAGAAGTGAGTTCACTTGGACGTTTCAGAGCTCTGGAAAACCAAAAACGTTGATACAGAACCCAGTATGGAATGAATTTTCAGAAATTCAAACCGAACCCTCTGAACGAGGCTGGTGCTACAAAAGGCGTACCGAACGGAGTTTAACGATAAATTTTTACCAACCCAAGCGCTTCCCGGTTTTTGTTGCGAATTCTGTCCATATCGACGACGCGATGTCGATCACCAACGATTTCATCGCCCAGTTTTTCCACATTAAATACAGTCTTTAACAGCTCATCCGTCGTTACCGTATCCATTCTCATAGGTTGCTAAAAAACATAAAAACAGCTCGAACTGACAGTAAGATAGAATGCTCTTGCTACTTTGACTACTCTTTAAGTTTCATAGCAGCACAAATTTAAACTAACAAATCTCATTCGCTCTTGATTCACTTCTCTTTCTACACTGCAGCAAAATCAGGCCGAAGCAGCAAAACTGAATCCTCTGGACATGTTACATGTACAATTCAAATTGCCCATACGACGCACCTTGAGCTGGCAAGAGGTATCAAGCCTCCGTTTGTGACTGCTCCAGTCGTTTGTCGATTTCGATACGCAGTTGTTCGGGAAGTTCCGCTGGACGGCTCTTGGCACAAGGAAGGCACAAACGACGACCGTAATAAATACTACACGCTGGATCAAGGCAGATATCCCTACCACAGGAACTGCAGATTCCGCCGAGAATCAGAAATGGTTGAATAGCGTCTTGGGGACGTACATTGGGCTGTAAGAAGGGATTCCGAAGGAAATAAAGGTCTTCTTTGTATTCCAAGGTGCTCCACTTCGGACTCGGATCCTTGCCAAAAATGTCAAACTTTTCGTGGAGATGGCAATTAGCGCACTCGAAAAGCTTTTCGGTGCTCATGCCAAATTTTACAACGCTACTACACTTCTAATCACAGTAATGTGGCAGGGACAAACTCTCGAAGCCACGGAACTTTGAAGATGACAATTTTTAGTTTTAATAATTGTAAGTCGCAGTTTTATTATTAATGCCGAGCGCAGTCATTAATTTTGGCAGCGCTTCAAAGATGTAGAAGTAATCATGAAGTTGCCATACGAGGCGGAAAACGAATCCGCGACTACGTCACTGCGGACTCTGGTCAACTGCCGGATTTATATTTTTAGTGATCACTGCCGCACCGAACTGACAAGTGGCAGTAGAAACGCGGCTCTGCTATGACCAGAGATTATCGCTTCATAAATTTAAACATGACCGTACGGCCATAAGTTTTGCTCACGAAGGAGTTTGAGATACAAGTGGGACGATAGTTGATCTTAACAATAGCGAATTCTTGAACAGGTCAGCCTTCTGTAATGGCAATCTACGGTACAGATATAGGCACAGGTAAATACTGTACGGCCATTTCTGTATGGTTTCTGAGGGGTCACTGGTCTGGTCAGTCCGTCATCCGTGGATAGTTACTATTTCAGTAATGCTTCGAAATAAACGGTTTCAGATATCACACCCAATCTCGATAATTATAATATGCATAGTGCAACATGCGTATGTGTCATTCGTTAATTATAATAATTCATTTCACATGAAACGAAATAAACGAGATAGACACTCCTATGCGTATGAATAAAAGCAGATCAGCTGAAAGAATCAATTAACCCGGAAAATTCATCGAAGTCTATATATCCGTCGGCATTTTTGTCGGCAACTTTGATCATTTCGCTCATTTGCTCTTCCGTAAAATGTTGCTCCAGACTTTTGAAAACGCTTCTCAGTTCCCCTCGACTTATTCGACCGTCATTGTTATAATCAAACACCTGGAACGCTTTCTCTAGTTCATCAAGATGTAGCATTTCTCCCATTCTGCCCTTCATGACGCAGAGAAATTCATTGAAGTCAACTTTGCCGTTCTCTGCAAGCATGTAAAAATTTTAAACCTGTGGACAATCGCGATACAAAGTTTTGTACATAGTGTATGTGTACTTCTTCCTGCATTTATCCAGTTATCTAACGTAAAGTTAAAAGTTTTACAGCGGCAAAATACAGCCAATCAATCTTACTGTCAGAATCTGCATCCTCCATAAATTTTCTTAATTGTTCGATTGTTGGCCTAAATCCCAGCTTCTCAATAACTTCTTTCAGTTCTCGAATGCTAATATACCGGTCACCTAAAAACCGAGAATTACACAAATGTAATACATTTTCCCAGCATTTTGAATTTTCCATTATATTGGGCAAATACTACTTTTGTACCATATATACAGAAGCGGGGTTAACTATATCCTGTGTGCATAATGGCTACGTAATTTTTTGAATGTCAAAGATGCTTCAGTAAAATTACCGTTTCGATCGAAATGCTCGAAGGATTCTCTGAACTCCCCAATCTGTTTGTCTGTGAGGTCAACATCTGGACGTTCAACTTTCTTCATTGGTCTACTTCTGTGCGCCATTTGAAACAGTCGAAGAAATTTTCTTATCCTAGGAGCTGGTGCAAAACAACAAGCGACCATTCCAGTCCAAGAGGGCTTCCTATGTAGTTCAAGTTCGGTATGGTTGTACAGGTGGATGAAGTGATAATGAATCAAACCGAGTGGCAAGGTGGATGTTACCGGAGATATTAATTTGTTGGTGATAAACAACTGCAAAATGTTCAGTTCACTTCAAGACTTTTCTGTTTATCGTATACTTTGCAAGGATAAAATCGACAGATTTCATATGATAATCCAGCGTTGATGACACAGCAATCCAAAACAAACCACATTATCGAAAGAAATAAAATAGTTCACGTAACGTAGTGCCTTTTATATAAGTACACTGCACAAGTGCGGCGGAAAATATTATACACAATATTCGCTCTCTTACATTTGCGATACGTACAAAGTCAGTGTTTACATGAATCCAGTATTTCATTGCTCTTAGCGGGATGCGGATCACGTCAATTATGAATGGTGGAACTGTTTGAGTTCACTAAAATAAATTTGTTTATTTTCTTAATTCACATGGCTCTCGCTAAAACAAAGCGGTTTTATGTCGCTGACTTATTAACAGCTAGCAGTCGTAAACAAACAAAACAGCTGTTAGGGCATCCTACATACATGCTGAGCTGCTTACTGGTTTATGCTTGAATTATTTTTACTTTTCATTGCAGACACATGTCGGGGCCACTGTAAACGCGGTTATTGCACGCTTGTTTTACGTAATCCTTTCTTATGATATTTTTCGCACACCTGTGCGTGTAGCATTATGACCGATGTAGTATATGAGTACAGGCACAAATGACCGTATATACATCGATATATACAACTACATAATAATTGACAACGATGTCTAACCTGCAGACGTTCCTACCGGCTTACCATATAAGCACAAACTTGAACCTGCAGTAAAACCACTAAGGATGAATGAATTCTTCGGGGTTTATTAACGAAAAAACAAAAACGTGTAGAACGAGTATCGTTCAGGCTGGGATATCGCAAGAATCACTTGCTTGATCGAATGGATGGATCGATTCCGCTTGTAAAAGGTCATTCACGTACGCAGAACGGTGTTCGTTATCAATTTATTTCGAGTAACTGTTTGCATTCTGCAACACCAGTTAGAAGTGTACGTCCTTTTCAAATTTAAAGCGCTCGAACTATTTTCGGCAACTTAAAAGATACAATAAAGTGAGAGCTTAACGGTTGTGCTTGAAACGGATGATTACCGGAATCTAGGTACATAAAGCAGGTTGCAAAATTTGGGGACCGAAAGCGGTTAAGCTAATTCTTTCATGCGTTTGCTGCGGTGAGTTTACGTTTGGCTGTCAGTTCCTTTGCGAGCCAGTCAAGTCCTTCGTACAGTCCGTCCCCAGATGTTGCGCAGCACGACTGTATCTGCCACTGAAAGGTAAAACAGAAAATTTCGGGTTACTTCTGTGTTGTTCGAGCTAATAATACATCGATACATACTTTATGACTGCGAAGGTCACGGAGTCCAAGTAATTTTGCAATCTCTCCAGCGGATATGGCATTAGGCAAGTCCTGTTTGTTGGCAAAAATTAGAAAAGGAGCATCCCGGAGTTCATCGGCAGTGACCTATCATCAAAAGTGTGGATTAACAAGTGAAATTTTTTTAACGTTTTGACACTGCGTTAACAGGCCTGGCTTGTGACAAGTTCTTATAATTACCAGTCGGTATAGTTCCTGCTGTGCCTCAACCATACGTTGCGGGTCATTAGAATCGACCACATAAATGACCGCTTTTGCGTTGTGGAAGTAATGGTGCCATAATGGACGCAACCTAATAATATTTATGTCGAATTTAAGTACTTATTATCACATTTCTGTCAGTGAGCGCATATACATATAGGTGTCAAAACATTACTTTTCTTGTCCGCCGACATCCCACACCGTAAAGTCTAGGTTCTTGTACGAAACAGTTTCCACGTTGAATCCTGTATATCGATGTAGGTGTTATGGTTATAATTATATCGTACTTTCTAGATCGCTACGTATATGGATGGCATTTTGTGTTTATATATGCCCGATTTACCGATTGTTGGAATTGTGCAAACGACTTCTCCTAATCGAAGTTTGAAGAGTACGGTAGTCTTCCCGGCGTTGTCCAACCCAACTGTTCACAAAGAATAATAAATGCAACCTTTACTAATATATACGACAAAATAAACGTGAGTTAATGTCTCAGCCAGCTGACAATCCAGCTGACAATGAGTTCTGACTATCAATATTAACGAGAATTACTAGTTATTGGTTGCGCGCAGTTAACGATAAGTACTCGTACCGGTAAAATTTCGTATCAATCCTAATTTTAATTTTAGAACAAATATCTAAATTTCTTACCCATTAAAATGCTCATGGGATCCATCTTGAACACTGAATTCCAAACACGCGAAAAAAGCATACCCATTTTTCGAAAGGGTGAAGGAGACTAGTATAATATGAGTCACACTGCCAGTATGACAATATGCCGCGCGGTAGTTGTAAACTGAGGACAGGGTTTAGAATTAGTGTAGTACAGCTGATTTAAAATATGTATGCATGTGCGTATGTTGAAAATCGTTGTTCTTTTGGTATCATTATATACCGTAAGGAACCGGCGAAGCTATAGTGCTGTTTAGTGCTGGAACTGGACAACTCAGCACCGCCAAATGGCTCTTCCACATCACTAGATGACATCACCTTAATCTGGTTCAACACGTGGAAATAAAAATTCATGCGATATCCCAATGGTAATAATAACTTTCACAATGGAATGCAAGTACACATTCAAATCCGTCAGAAATACAATCAACATATCAGGCGTACATACTTCAAAGATAATCGAAATATATGCGATATATAATGAGGTTGTGATTCATCGGTTAACAAACTTTAAAGAATCTGATAATAGAATATGTAGGCATCTCGGTGCTTTTATGAGAAATAACTTTCATGACAAATTGAAGCCACTTACGCTCGCTCGCATAAGATGATCATGGGATTATTAAAGTTGATTATACACGTAAGTAAGTTTCCTTTTAGCAAAGTAAATATTTAACGTCGGATAACCTTTTATTTCATTACATTGTTGCTGTGACACAAGTTTTCGGAACGCCTCCACCATATATTTACTACTACCAGAGGTAGTAAGTAAGTATATATCTATTTTCAAATTGAATTTTCTTTGTAACTGCCGCCGAACGTGCCATTTTTGACAG
>JAQGAU010001921.1:0-17250 GCA_034698045.1 Paramacrobiotus richtersi | reverse complement strand
TGGGAGCAGGATGTCGTGGATCGCTGGAAGGATTATCTGCGCGGCTGGTGGGATATCTTAGCATCCGAAACACGACCGATTGCGCTAGCTTCTACGGGGTTTGTTTCGGGTCCGGTGGAACGTCTGAGCAGCAGGACATCAAACCAGGTAAATCCTGAGCATCAACCGCATCAAATTGCCAGTTTTGTTTGCATTTAATAAGCTGTCAATGTTGTAGCGCGGATTCACGGGATCTCCGGGATCTTCGCCCGAACCGGGTCATCCGGCCGATGTCATGGTGTCGTTTGATGATTGGATGCGTTTTCTGAATAAAGTCAGCATTCTCTCGGATAACTATGAGCAGTTGCCGGATTTTCTGAGAGCGTATGGGAATCTGCTGTTTGTTCGCATGGACAGTAACAGTAAGTTTATCACTACAGTTCATAAGAGGAAACAAAGGTTTCTTTTGCTTTCTCTTTGCAGAGGATGGGCTAGTCTGCGTCAAAGATTACAGGTACTTTTGTTCAGTGTTTGCTCCAGATTCTGATTGACTAATTGAACTGTTTCAGAATGTATCTTGCGCAAAACAACATGGATATTATGCGTGCCAACGACTGTTTCGCCTTCATGTTAACTGTAAGTAACTAGAAATACGTTGAAAACAATGAAATGTATGTAGTTGTCAAAACCTTGTTATTTGTTTGTTCCAGAGTCATGATATCCGCAACGAAAGCATCCTAACGCGCGAACGTTTCGATGAACTGTTCTACGAGTACTGGACCAACCGGGATGCAAACTGCTACGGACAGTATCTACTCGGACCGTATGATTCCGTACCGTTTGACCAGCTGATGAAAATGAGCACGCCGACTAGTAAAGGTTTCGCGACAAAGATATCGTCTGTTGCACCGGTCCAGTTGCCACAGCGGCGTCCTGGTTATGCATCTGACAGACTCATCTAAAAGCGACTCTATACAGTCGTACAATCTCCGCAGTTCTCTAATACTCTGGAACGTTAACTTTTCTGCGATGCATAGTTATTTGCAAACATTCAAAACGTGTCGTTCAGATCGTGTTAAAGTTTTATTGTACTTCGTAATACAGTTATGGAATAAGAATGAATGACAGAACATTATCATAAAGAGTATAAAAATGGCAAAAATGCATAGATGCGAAAATACTTCGTTAGCAGCTGTCTCGGCTAAACAAACTGCAGCTCATTTATGTGTCAACAACTGCAAATACGTTTCCAGTTTTTCTTTGGGTAGATAGTCGTAAATCCCGGAAATATACCGTCCGGGAGAATTGGGGTCCTTACTGGTCCAGAAGTCGTACATTAGTTCATAGTATCGGTCACTGCTTAGCGTGCCCTTCTTCTTTTCCGCTTCCTATACAAACAGGAAACATACAGCGAAACAAAGATTTTTCACGTCGGATATACTAACCAATAGCATAGAATCAAACGCAGCATCCGCTCTCCGCAAATCCCCATTGGATGACGCTAGTAACATGCGGTAATCCCGAATATCGAACAGTGCATCCTCTGTGGAAGAAATGGGTTACTGTACTTTTCTGATAGAACTTTTGTCTTTTGGTTACTTACTGTTGAAATCGATGTATGTAAAGGAGATCTAACAAAAAAAAGAAAAAATATGGTTTGGTTATGGAATGATCAAGTTAAGTCGTACCTTTAGGTACATTTTGAGAAACTCCGGTAGGTCGGTATGCGATTTGGTTGTTTGAGCCAGATTGTTGAAGAAGGCCAGCCATTCTTCGAATGTAATGTTTTTGTCCTATATACAGTAAGTATAAGTACATAAACGTAAAGAGTGCAGAAACGTAAGCAAAAGTATAATTTTCTCGTATTTGCCTGAACTGGTTTAAAAATTCACCTGATTGGCATCTGCCGCGCCGGTAAAATTGGTCCACCATCCGCCCACAATTTGTCGCCAACGGTCTACGACATCTTTCTCAAATTTGCCTAGAAATACACTAAATAGTTTACTGTCAGATATCTTGTAACGCAAACGAATTCTTAATACATCTTGAAAATAGTCTACTAGTGCGCAAGGAAAAACAGGTCAAAGTCGTAACATCAAATTTCCGAAAAATGCTACGTGTCAAGCTGGATCAGGAAGAAACGCAATGCAGTCTATTTTAAACCCAGTCTGCTTGTAATAGTGCGACGTGCCGGAAGATCAATTTATAGACGGAGAAAACGTATGAAAATGCTACCAAGAGTTTAGGGCATCAACCCACAATTACCGGAGTAAAAGGCAACTAATAAACAATATTAAATGGAAAAATTCTAACCGCCTGTGGATGCAGTTCATATCAAAAAGCCTTTGTTCGTCAACTATGGCGATTATTGCAAAACGTTATACAGATAGGTGGTGCAGATTCGTGTTACTGCATCGAAACAGGACATATGTTCGATAAACTGACCGGACTGTATAAACCTACCGTGTCTTTGATAAACCGCATAGCGTTGTGCGAGTAGATCGAAATCTTCGAAGCTAAGCTGTGGAAACAATGAACTTGATATATTTTTCTAATAATTTAGGGAAATTTTTGTTTGTCCGCTTACCACGCCGTCGCAGTCCACATCTGAAAACAGTGCAACAAAAAAATTCAAATATTTGGAAAATATTATGCACTAATTAAAATTAAATTAAGTACGAAAATTAAAAACAAAATTTCACGAGTACTTTTATTCTGACTTTTGCTCTTAAAACAATAAACTGAATCAAACTTAGCTATGAATCGATATATAAACAGTGTATCGCAGGTATTAAAACAACGATGCAAATTAAACCAATAATTAAATCTAAAAATAACACGATGATTAAAGAAATTTTTATTAGTGCTTATCAAAACAAAAATTGCTTACCCCATTGCTTAAGGAAGATAAATAAATGCTTATGACGAAAAAAATTCTCATCCGCCATTTTGTTCTGTAGTCCAATTGCAATATTCCAACCGCAAAAAAATGTTCAAAGATTTTCACGTATCCGACGCAGCACAAGTATGCGATCGTAGTTGCTCTCAAAAATTTAGCATCTTTCCACGTTTATATAAACAAGCAAGTTGCAACACTGATCATAAAACGCCGATGATCCGCGTGAAGTATTTAAGACACTACTGACGATGCGCGGCTCGTGTCTCCGTGTTGACCGATATGAATGTTGTTGTCTCATACGGAAAGCGACTATAAATATATTCTGACTAAAGCGCAAGTGTATTACGACCGCAATACTCATCGGTCAAATGGCAGACATTCTTTTTGCTAATTTATGCAGTGAGCTTGTTTTCCGAAACTTGTTCGCTGTGCGGCAACTGCGGTAACAGCTGGTGTGGGAAGGATGATTCAGACGTTAAGAATCATATTTCCTACATGTACAATTACGGCAACAGATTGGTAGCGTATTTCGGTTGAAAAGAATATTCAATGCCGATGACAAGGTTTGTTGGTTGCTGTGTTGGAAAATTACTCTTCGTATCATTCTAGCCGAACTGCTTTTACGTAAGACAACAAAAGCATGAATCGCTGCATGTATATGAGGAACGAGTCTTGCGGTTTCTTCCCTACGGATCTAATTTGTTTAAAACTCGGTAGCAATCACGATCTGAACAGCTGAATCTGTGTAAAGACGAAATATTAATTGATAAAAAAATCTATTTTTTATTCTTTAGTATTCAAATGTGATCGTATTCTACTGGCATCGTATGAAGACGATTTATATCTTTGTATACGGCGCCACTGCACTACGGCGTTTGCTTCTGGATAACATGGTAACAGAGATCAGTACACATACCAGCACCACTGTGATGGAACATAAGTACATCGACGCTGTCTTACAGCTGCTCAAGCATCGAATTTTTGCATTCAAACTGGTCGCATGCGGACTATTTGTTTACGCTGTATATTTATTTTTTGACACTTCCAGAGATTATATTCATGTAAATTCACTGTGCATACCTCAAGACGGTGTACATAAACAAGTACAGAATCGTAGTGCAGTTGCTCCGTCTGGGTGCGGAAGAATGAACTGCGGCTTAACAGAAGAAAAAAACCATCTAGAGATAATAAAGCATGGTTTTTTCTTACATTTCTCGAGAATGTTGACCCGGAACGCCTTTTTCCTGTTTTTTTGACGTCTTTGAAGAAAGACAGGAAAATACAAACTACTGATCAGGGAAATGGCATACTAGCTCTTTCGATAGATATCACTCGCTGTATGTGTAAAGTCTGCAGACAATGACCTCACGGGAGGTTATTTATGACGGTTTATACAGTACACCTAATAAATCAAATAATCACTGATCATGACCATTTTACAAACATTTATTAACATGCAGCAAACATTTTGACACACTGCACACATTAAATTATAAATTAACAAAGAACTAGCTGACACAATTATCCACCAAGAAACACTTGTTATAAACCCGGTTACATCATTCATAATAAACATATTACATCATACAAATTATAAAGATTAACATAACAATTAATCCCTTATAAAGCCAAGCAAAACAGCTTGCTAACAATACAGCACCAACGTACGCTGACATGACATACAGAATAAAATATATAAATTATAATAATCCATACGCAACAAATGACGCCGGTTGGTGACCTTTCAAGCGAAATACAGCCCCTTCAACTCCGGGTTGGTGCGGATCCGCTCGTTCATCGTCTCCAGATTGGGCGCTTGCGGAAACTTGGAAAACTTCTCGCCCGACGCCTCGCTCATCCTAAAAACACAACACCCGAACATTAACTTCCTTTTTTTGTACTCCGATCCGTATATGCCGGTGTATTAAACTTTTCTGACTAAAACGAAGGTTTTCACAAACGTTTCATAAACTGCTGCCATTTTGTACTGTAGCAACTGTAGCTTGGTTTTTTACGGTTTTTATCCAGAAATCAAAGGTTTTTGTTGTTTAACTTGTTGGGAATAGTGACACACTGACCTTCCAATAACAACTGTTATTAACATTACATTTTGCTAGGCGTTGTGATGCAAAAGCTTACAACTTACTGTTAACAAGAATTACGGTCTGATTTGTGAAATCTTGATCTACCAATACTTGTAAACGTTCACCTATAAAACTCAGAAAAGATTCTAAAAAAATTCTCTATGTTGAATCAGATAAAAGCTAAACTGTGCAATCAACAGATTATCACGATTGTCATGAAATACGAATACTCTTACGTGTCAGAGCCCATTCCGCCGTCCTGCAGATGATACCGCGCCCGGAATGCCGCTAGATGCGCGTAATACACCGGCGTCGGAATGGAGACGCTGCGGTTGCAGCGGGCATACACAAAGGACAAGTAGAAGCTAAAAAGCTGAATCTGGTCCGCGGAGAGCTTGCTGTCGTCGTACAGGACGTGGTAGTGGGCCGGGCGGCTAGTTCCCTGTAGAAATTAGTGTTAAATGACGGAAATGACTGTGGATAACGGAAATTCATATTACCGTGGATTTATACCGGTTTAAATGTCATACTATTAAACAAATTTCTAATAGTACCCCATCGTTGTATTTGCTATGTATACTGTACAACGTACACTTAAAAACATTGCGTGGATGGTCAATTTTAGACGATTTATACGCATACATGAATGAGAACAGTTGCAACACAGAAGGCAATACATATTCTTAATACATATTTAGTTACTTTAATTGTTTATTTTAATAGATTTTTTTTATTTTAAATTATCTAAATAGATTTTAAATAAATTAATTTTCAGTTTTTTATTTAGGTACAGGTAATTTTAACAAAAATTTTAAACTTGTAATTTGAATAGAAATTTTACAACAATTTTAATTTTTTATTTTTCAATACATTTGTTTCTGTTTTACTTTAATTTTAAATTATTTAGATAGATTTTTATTTTATCTTAATCTTTTTATTTACAGGAAATTTTGACGTAAATTTTATAATGAAGAATTAATTCAAAAGCGTCAAATTAATTATAAATTAAACTTTAAAATAATTACAAAAAACACAGTGCACGGAAGGCTCAATAAGAAAGACGAAGGCGTAAAAAGGAAAATGCAGGACAAATGTAATTACCTGGATGCCGCCGTGGCTGACCATGTAGAAGTCAAACTCCTTGAAATGCGTGATGCCGGTGTCGACCACGGTTCCTACAGAAAGCACAAAAAACCATTATTAAAGGTATAAAAATACATTTAACAATAAACAAAATTTGTGAAATAAAGAAAACGTTATTAAAATTGAGGAACAAAATTAAAATAAATAAAATTAAGAATAACTGGTTAAGAAAATGTAAACAATACATATTCAAGAAGAACGATTGATTGCGTACCGGGCGGGACATTTCCCGACTTGGTGATGCCTTCGCGTTCGTTGGCGTAGAACAAGCGAACGTGATGCCGTTTGCCGACAACAATGTAGGTAATGGGCGGGTTATAAGTTCCATCCGGGACCAATTCGCGGCACGCCTGCTTGATGGCCTTGACCTCGCGTTCCATCACCTATATAACAACGAATCCCACAAAAATCAGTAATCTTAATTATAATCCACCAAAAAAACACTGCCGGAATTTGATAATAATATGGACTGTGTAATTACGGTTGAATTTACCACATTTTTCTTTATCGACAATATAATGGTCTAAAAAATACTGAAAATAATAATTTAACTGCATGGCCAACAAAATATCTGTACATCGATAAATCGGCAATAAGTTTAAAAACAATTAAAAAAATTAAGAAAAACACGTAATAATAATAATTACATTAATCGCTCAAGCATCGTTACCAGAACTTTCATAAATCATAATAATTTTAGTTAGATGATGATACTTATAAATAGTCAGAAAATATTTGATAATTTTAAATGAATTAACAAATTTATTATTTACAAATATTTACTGTTTATAAATACTTTATTATTTATAAATAATTTATTTATTCAGTACTACATCATAAATAAATTTGAAAAAATTTTAGGGAAATGCTGACACTGGTAATAGCTACAAATATTTGAGCAACTTGCAAAAATAAATATTTTATTATGTATAAATATTGACTGTTTATAATACTCATTTTTATAATTTATTATTTCTTCATAAATAAATATGAATAAATTTACAACAATTTTAGGTAAATTCCAATAAATGAAATCACCTGCTTATATTGTCCTTCGGAGACGCCGTCCCGATAAAACACAATTTGTTGGGGTTCCGCCTTGGCCCGGTCGACAAACTCCTTCATCAACTCCCGCACCATAGCGCCCAGATTCGTGATGATTTCCTGCGTCGCGGATTTCTTCTCCGAGTTGGGATTGCGTTTGAACTGCGCGCCCACCCGGTGAATATACTTAGTGAATGTGCTGTCGCAGCTGGCCACCACGGCCGCAATCGACGGCTTGGCAATGTCCTCCCCGAAACCCGGGTGAGTGACATC
This sequence comes from Paramacrobiotus richtersi, assembly GCA_034698045.1. Taxonomy (NCBI): domain Eukaryota; kingdom Metazoa; phylum Tardigrada; class Eutardigrada; order Parachela; family Macrobiotidae; genus Paramacrobiotus; species Paramacrobiotus richtersi. The sequence continues at coordinate 9,828 of JAQGAU010001921.1, read as the reverse complement.
CGCACCGAACACAATCGTCGGCTGCAAAAAAATGCGCATTAATAATACTCACATTTTTAATGTATCATTAACGAGCGAAAAGTAAGAAACTCTATGTCGAATACAGCTGAAATAAATTTATTAAATTGTAATTAAATTATTACATTTTTATTATAATATTATATTATATTTTTATTATATTTTTATTATTTTAAATTATTTTTACCCTAAAAAATATAATATAATAAAATAGTAATAATAATATAATAAAACAAAAATATAATAATTTGATTAAAATTTGATAAAAAAATCATAAATATTTTTAACATATATTTTCCTGTTTTTAAAAACCGTTTGAAATCTTTTTCCAGAATAGTTTATGATTCTTAAATTTTCACTATTCTCTTCAGATAAAATTGTTTAATGCTAATTCGAATAATTATGATTGGTACCTTATCAACAAAGTACGCCAGAGGCGAGCTGGTCGGACACTTATCCAGCGTATTGTTGATGTTGTTGACACCGCCGAGTTTGGCATTGACCTTTAGAAGGAGATTCCCGGCATACTGCGCCAGTCCCTTCTGCATATTGTTCATCAGGGTCTTGATCAACACCACCTACAATATCCCAATTTTCACACTTGAATGGCACTATTTTTGACGACGTTTTTTATTCAAACACATGCAGATGTAGATCCCAAGCTGACCATTCAATATACCATGACTGCCAAAATTCTGTACGAAATCGAAATTCTGTTTAAAATGATGTAGTCTAATCTGAAACACGTTTCCCCATTCGTTAATTTCATTCTGCGGTCAGTTTTGTTAATTTACTTTTTTTATCAGTTTTTATGAATTATTTATCCACATTACTTCGTGTATTTACAATTATTTTTTATATACGCTTCGTTCTGTTTCAATATTTTTTACATATTTTACATATTTTATAATATTTGTAAAATTGTACTAGTAATATTTTTAATATTTATGTTTTTATTTCACTTTTAACAGATTTTATTATGTTCATTTATTTTTTTTATTTACTTACTTTTTTTAATAAAAATTTTTATATACTTTATTTTCTCCATTGGTTTTTATTAATATATATTTTAAAATAAATTAATAAACAAATTTTGGATAAATTTTTGTAATAAATTTTTCTATTACTTATTGTCACCTGTGTTGGTACGCCCCATTTGACATCCCCCGCCTTCTTAATATCCGCGTACAATCCGCGATGTCCGACTAGGATCATGACCAACTGAACCTCCAGTCCTTTCTTGTCAAAATGCATTCCAATATCTTCGATAACCCGCCCGAAATCCGGGTGTTCCGAGTCGGCATCGTAGCGGAACGGCTGCTGGATGCGCATACCGCGTGCTTGTCCCAACTCGGTGAATTTCCGCAGAAAATCGTCCAGCATCCGGATGTCCCGGAAATCAGCCAGAACGACCACGGACCAGGCTTCCAGCGGCATTGGGAGGACGAACTGGGTCGTGCGAGTGTCCCAGGTTCCTAAAAAAAATATGTAAAAAATAAGGAAATTAATTCAAAAAATTAATTATTAAATCCAGTTTAATTTAAGAATTAAATAAAAATAAATTTACATTTATAATCGAAACTGAATAAAAAATCGGTTAAAAAAGGAATCCCCAATAAACTGAAGATTGAATTCAAAAATCATATCATAAATCCGTTTTAAATTAAAATTTACATTAAAATAAATTTGCATAAAACGAAAAGAAAAAACAAATCAATTTATTACAAAATCAATTATTTATTTTATTTAAATAAATAAATATTATTAATACAAATTGGATTAAAAAAAATCCACAATAGACTGAATTAAAAAAATCAATCATAAATAAGGATAAACAGATAAAAATTACCACAAAAATTCAATTAAAGAATCTCAATAATACTGGATAAGAATTAAACTAAAAATCGATTTACTTTTAAGCTACAAATGTTATTTTCAAACGTGCAGTAAATAATCGTTAAACCGATCAAACCAAGTTTTTTCCCGAAATAAACTGCAATCAAACGCCTCAAAAATACCCCTAATGCCTGCTTTTTCAAAGGTCACCTTTTCGGAAAGCAGTCAAAACATGAGCTGTTCTTTCTGGTAAAAAATAGTCAAAATACGGTATTTCCGCCACGCAGTTCTCACCCATAGATTCTTCTACATTCAGGATTTTCTCATTCCGCTGCCCGATTTTCGGAACGGGCAGGATGCGCCCAGTGACGGCCTGCATATCCTTGGACACTTGGATACCGAACTGCTGCATGTGGGCACTGTTGTCGTAGCCCACGGCTTGCAGACGGATATCCTGGATCTGCTTTTTACGCAGTGGAGCTGCAGACAAAACAATTATTTTAACGACATTTGCACAAGAATAAACACTTAAATCAATGCAATGTTTAAAAAAAACATTCACACATTTTCCCAAATATGTTAAAAAGAAATCAAACTAACGCAGAATAAATAATATTTATTGTTGTAAAATCCAGAAAAAAATATTCAATGAAAACGGTAAATGTGATTAATACAAAAAAGACTTATAAAATAGAATAAACACTTAAATTATCATCCCAAAATTAATTAAAGTAATTAAGTTTGAAACTACGAAACCGGAAACATTAAGAAATTGTAATCAAATGTCATGGAAATTTACAGTTTATTTGTAAGTTTCAAATTAAACCTAAAAACTAAATTTCAGAGTATAACACTAAATAAATTAGCAAATTTTGAAAAGCAGATGGAACACATATTCAAAAAATGAAACATTTCACAGTTTGCTAGTTATCGAAAACCAGGAAAACAATCAGCAGAATAAAATATACGAAATGAACGAAATGTGCAGCGGGAAAAATATGTTAATTCAAAAAAACAACGAAGCAAATCGTTTGCTGGTTGCGCACCATACCTGGTTTGGCGCAGGCTCGGACCATCGTTGCGGTCTGCTGATCGGTCAATTTGCGCTTGACTTTCTGTCCCTCAACCACCACACACAATTCGATCGGGAGAAAGCATTTGCTTGATGTCTGCAAAAATTTAAAGGTTAAAATTCACTAAAAATTTAAATGACTTCAATCGCACTTGTTTTTTTGTACTTCACTTATTTAATTTTGTTGGAAATTTGTCTTAATCTTTTTAATTATTTTTAAAACCGAAGTGCAGTTAGCAAAATCCAGCCAGGATTTGCTATGCCAGAAAATAATTAAAACAAATCAAGAAAACGTATAAAAAAATATTTACACATTTTTCCAAATAATTAAAACGAAATTAAAAAAACACAATTAAATCCAGAAACAAATACTTAATGAAAACGGTAAAATAATTACTACAAAAAAAAACAAAAAACTTTCGTAACCATGATTAATAAATTAGTATTAAAATCTTGCACTAAATTAATCAAAATACATAAATAAAAAAATCAAATCAAGCATAAATTATTCAAAACGAATGATCAAATTAAATTAAAAAGAAATGAAAACAAATTTTAAAAAATATTTTCTATCTCACCTCAACCATAGGCAGACCCGGATATTTCAATCGGTAATTATACTGCTGTAGAAAATAATCCGCAACCAGCACCGTCTCGCCTTTCATATCAAATGCGCATTTCTCGGCAGTCTCCCGCGACAACTTGAAGATTGTATAGAAGCGTGATTTCCCTTCCACAGACGTTTGCACCTAAACAAGCAACAATATAATTGATAAACACACATAATTAAAAGAAATTATGTGCAGAAAATATACCTACACGTTGCCAAAAAAATGAAATATCAGTGAAATAAAAACTAAAACTAGAATTAAAAAATTAAAAAAAGCAGAATTTATTCAGTAAACCGGCAAAAACACTTGAATCCGAATGAATCATTTTCACGTAAAACTTATTTATTTCCATTTATAATTAAAATAAAAATAAAACATATAAAATATACAAGAATAACCAAAAAAACAAGTCGTTCCAAAATCTTGGAATACCAATGGGGCACAACCAATATTTATAAAGTACTATAATATGCATTTTTTTCTAGTCAAATAAATATTTTCAATTTTGCTTTAATTTTGTAGTTGATTGTTTTCTGTGGAAGTTAATGAACCAGCAATATGTGTCAATTTAAAATTAAAAGCTTAAAATTAACAGTAAAAATGTAATAAATTAAAAAATAAATCATGAACAACAGAAATGTTAATTGAGTTATTTCCGGTTATTGGATACCTGCAGTCCTTTGACGTCCGCCATCAACTGGCGCCGCTGCTGCTCGGACAGGTTGCGCAGGGGCGGGGCATCCGGGCGCAAACGCAGGATGGCCATCATCAGATTATACAGCGGCATGTTCTCGTAGAACACGCAGTGGGCCACGTCCAGGTTCAGGGACATTTTGAACTGACATGGCCGCGCACTCTACATACAAATACAAAAATATATTAATAAAAAATGAAGAATATAATTGCATCATTATCACACAGACATAATACATTACAATATTATAATTTATTTAAGTTTATTGTTAAAATTATAGTAAAATAGTTCTCTGCGTATTAAAAAACATATAAATGTAAAATACATAAATCTATTTATTTTCTTGTTAAAACTATAGTAAAATAGTTCTCTGCATATTAAAATATCGACACACAACATATAAATGTACACTACAGAATACAGAAAATATTATGTATCATATCTCCATAATATTATAAAATATAAATATTCACATACGGGTTTACAAATTAATACAGAAACTATCAGATTCTGTTGTTATTTATTATTATCAAATTTTTACGGTGCGATTCTCGTTTGTATAATGTGATTTTTAGTGATAGTAACCAAACCAAAAAGTCACGAAATAGCTGATATAAAACAGCAAACTTATTAGAAGGAAGCAACTAAAAAAATCCCAAATTAAATGCTAATAAATAATTTACTTACTTTGTATTTTTTTAACTTATTTTTAATTACATCGTGTTAAATATAAATTATAAGAAAACAATGGATTAATATGAAAAAGAACGGGAAATTTCGTTGACCAACCGCATAGAATCCCAGCCAGGTAATGCGGCCCTCGCCCAAGGCGAAAGCATTCTGGTTGTAGGAATAATATGAGCGTCCAACCGGCACGTTTTTATTCACGGCCAGGGCGGCTTCCCGCAACACGGTGTTGACGCAGGAAATCACGTGCACTGGCAGCTCGGAAATGCGACCTTCCATCGCATCCTTCAGCACGCTCCTGTAAAAAACAGTTTTTTATTCAACGCTGCAATATTATAATTTTTCGCAATTATTGCAAGTTTCGTTTTTTTTAACTGGCTAATTAATTTAATCCGGTTGCCATCTGCTTTATTTGAATTTATATTTACAATACACAGGTAAAAGTCAGGAAATTATTCCTGTAAACTGGACATTTCGAAAAATTTATAAACATCAAAACAGTCAAAGGAAAAATACGGAAAAATATGAGCTCTGAACATTGAACATAAAACATTAAGGTAACTATATTTCCGGGGGGAAAACTCACTAAAAAATATACACAATAAAATATGATAAATAATAAAATTTGCCAAACTACCGCACAAAATCGCAAAAATCCCGCAAAATTGTGGAATAAATTTTAAAATTTCCGGAGAAAAAAAACCAGCATGAAATACAAGTAATAAAATAGAATAAATAAAGCAAAAACAAAAATAGAAAATTTTTATTTACAAAATAAAAATAAATAAAATAATAAAAAGAGCTTCAAATTATCGTAGAAAAGTCATGAAAAAATTCTTGAAAAAGTATTAATTTATGTAACAGTGGGAGGAAATCAGAAATCCTTACCAGGCAATGCGCAGCGGATTGCACGCTTGGAAGATAACCCGAACAGTGGCACGTCGGTTCGGTCCATCCCGGGGCAACACCACATCCACCTCCAGGTTGCGGTCACAGCGTTTGACCGCCACAGCGTTCGGGTTGTCCAGCTCCACCACGGAGAAGAGATTGCTCTCCCCGTCGAACACCGGCAGCTTCCCGCGGAATAATCCATTCTTTTCCTAGAATGCACAACATTATACATTTTCAAATTAATAATTATATTTTTCTATATATTTTTCTAATAATTTTCACATTAATTAATTATATTTTCACATAATCAAAACGACATGTAACGAATTTTCCTATCGGTGACGTCACTTCCGATCGACAACCACGCAACGCCGTACCCGAAATAAAACTAAAATTAACTGAAATTCACTAAATTATTCTGAAATATATTGAATTAAAGAGACATTAAAACTAAGCAAAATTATTATAAAATAAATTCGCTGTAAGAAATCCACTCTCTGTGTATTTTAGCATTAAATTCAGGTTGAATAAAATTTTTGAAAAAATGAACCAGAAATTAACGGAATAAATATTGACGGAAAATACTTAAATAGCAAGTAAAAACGATAAAAAAATAGACTAACAATCAATAAAACTATAATCACCGTAAATCAGGTTCCTAAAATTCTGTATGCTCAACGCGGTTAACTAAACAAATCAAACTTAATTTAGTAAAAATTTTCTGGAATTAAATACCAATTAAAAATGATAAGAAACAGACAAGCAAACATAAAACTATAATTCCAGTAAATTAACCGCCTTAAGATTCTGGATGTTCAAAGGGACAGATTAAACAATTACATCGGAAATTAATTTAGTAAAAAGTAAACAAAAATTCAACAAATAAAAATGATAAAAAATAGGCAAACAAGTAAAACAATAACCGCAGTAAAACAATTGCGTAAATTACATAACCAATTGACAATATGTACCTCGATCAGTTGTGCAATGGCGCGTCGGCGCGTCTCCTTCAGGACGGGCTTATCCAGGACGACCAGTTCCGGTTTGACGTCCAGTTTCTGGAGGTCATCCGCCAGGTCACGGGGTCGATCCCCGCCACCGGTCTCGCGACGAGGGTAGGCCAGGCGCTGCATGTCGACATGGTAATGATAGAAAAACCCCTCATTCGGCAGGTCCAGGGAAAAGTGATTGGCCAACAGGCGGATGGGCCGGCCCAGGGTGCCCGTGTTGGGCCGGTTCACCGAGATCATCTCCATTTCTTAGTGAAAAACGGGAAAACATCCATACAGTACCAGAAAAATGCAAAAAAGTTATACTATTTAATTTTAATTTCAAATAAATAAAATTCACAATTAACGTCACTGTTTAGATTTAATTACTACAGAAAACCTACTAATGATAACAATAATGCTGACAAATTTTGAAAAATGTAACAGTTTGATATTAATAATAAGTTATTTTTTTATTAAATTTAATGGATTTGCGATTTTATTAGCCTATCTACCGGTAATAAAAAGAGACGTATATTAATACCTCCTTTTTTACATCATTATTATATACTTAACTACAGGAAAATAATATACCATTAAGAATTAGTGCAGTTTCCGAAAGTTCCCAAGCAGGTTTTGTCAGTTTATGGTCAACCCACTACTTGTGTGCATACTTCAAAGTATCACTCCAACGCTGTTTTTTGTTGAGAAATCGGTAAAAGGTTGTTTTTAAAACTGAAGAAAGCAGATCTACTTGTTCTGTATTCCACCGGGAAAATATGCGCTGTAATAGTAGTTTTATTACAACTACTTCTCGTGCTAACAGGAAAAGGTTTTATTTGATTTTGGGAATTTTCATGGTGTCGACATTGCTGTTGGGGTATCGCCGAAAGAAACTTTTAACTTATTACCAGTTTATGGTTAGCCTAGACAGTCAACACGTCCGTATCTGCGTATACACTTTAACCATCACTTTTCTATATTCTGCACTATTTTATTGTTATTATCTTTTTTTTCTCTTTTCCGTTGAAAAATTCTTACAAACCAAGCACGTTAACACCGAAACGTGAATTATCTTCGACTGTCATAGTACTGTTTTGTATACTGTGCATTTAATTAAGTACTTTACAGAGTACCACAGTTTTTACTAATATCCATAATCATCGCAATGATCGCAATGATCGCATAACTCGTGAGCTATAACTCAACCATTCAGACTTGCATCCCAACATGACACAAGTAGAGAAAAAGCTTTTGAACTGAGCTCTACTGTTCAACGGCGTAACCACTACGAGCTGGAATTTGAAAATTCCCGGTTTGCCGGTATAACGGTACACGTCGCCATGTTCGATCGAATCGAATCAACAAGAAGACTCGAAAGGAAAATCAGACTTGTAAGCTGTAACGCACCGCAAGCATGCAAAGTACCACAAAAATCAAAATCCATTACTCCACAACGGAAACCGAATAAGACGCCAATAAGGCAATATAGTTTACGTTGCTAACAATACTCAGCTACAGTCACCACTGTTCAAAACGCAAAGGCTACAGAGTTTAAGGCTTTGGAAACGGCCGAAACGCTGCAGTTCAGCCAGAACAGTTCATGTTCAAAAGCACGCGGTTTCACGCAGCGGCAGTACTTACCTCTTCAGTGTGTCTCCAGCTTTCCAGTCAACGACAAGCAATAAAGGAAGAAAAGCACTTCAAAACCACAAGAAAACAACGGACTTTGTAGCTGCACAACACCGGGAAAACTGGGAAGAAACCGTCCACAATTCGACTGCGCAGAGAATGATCAGTCATCAGTGCGATCAGCGATTCAGCGGGGATCTGTGACAGCTCGACTGACTCTTGCACATTGCATCATGCGGTTCATGTCGAAGCTTGCACCGAGTCATAGTTGCGGGGCAACGGGATCACGTTTACCGCATCGCCTTTGTTCTTCAATTATCGAAATGCTCGAAAATCTATGTAAAATGTTGCTACGCAATAAGGTGAATACGCTCCAGCACAATGCAGCCAAAGCTACAGCAGTGCAATCGAAACTGGCGATTTCGACTACGGACATGTTAATTGATTGGTCAACACTGTATTGAAAGTTCACTCGATAACACAGTCGATATTAAAGTATATTTGGCGGTACAGAAATTTTCCTGTTTGTATGATATTTATTTTATTGTGCAATATTGCATCTGCAGTGTTTGCAACCTCGCGTGGCTACTTTTGTAACTTCTAAAACTTCGGTTATCTGTTCCCTAACATTTCGATTTTTGGACTTTTTGGAGTGTTCTCTCGTTCTGCAAGGTACAAAATCAATCAGATTTTCGAGTTCAAGTGTCAAACGCAATTTTGTCGGGTTCTACATGATTTAAGAATATTAAAAAATAAATAAGAAAAATCAGGGCAGAACGTACAATAACGAAAAAACTAGTAATTCAGAAGCCCATTTTCTTGTTGTTTAAACATTTTGTTTTAGCGACATGGATCTGACCAAACTATTGAGCAACGATGTTGGTGATTTGCTGACGAAGTACGCGGCTGCCACCGGCACAACAACGGACGAGGTGTTTGGTGCCATGATGGGAGCCATGCAGCCGTTACTCAGCGGTGTCACCATTCAGGTGAATTACTCTTGTCGATTCAGTTATAAAGTACTGGAGTAACCGCAAGTTCGCTAGTTGTATGCTTTACGCAGCGGATGACCTTTTGTATTTTGTTAAGTAGCCGGATGTGCACTCTTTCAAATATGCTTAAAGTTGACCTTTTTGAAAAGCACTGGTAGTCATTTATTTATTTATTTATTTATTTATTTCTTCTGAAGCAGACAACCCGTTTCCGGGACTCTAATCTGTTCGGTAGCAAAACAACTGACAGAGAAAACAGTGCGCTAGTTCAAAGTCAGAGCAGAAATCGAACGTCTGAAGACATTCAAGGTTGTGCTGTTGAGAATGTCGGCGGAAACTTTAGCAAGACAGTTAAGCATGTTCCGCAGTCTTACTGCCAGGGTGGTTTCGCCAATCTTTTTCCTTG
>JAQGAU010001920.1:0-17251 GCA_034698045.1 Paramacrobiotus richtersi | reverse complement strand
GAACAGCCGTAATTCAGAATCACCACCATCTTTCTTAATCGTGGTAAGGCGAATAGCCACTCCACTAGGGATAGTGAAAAGCTATCACTTTAGTATGGTGTAGCTCAGGAAACGTAATCAATCTGAATACGACACGACTCATGCGGTTGCTTTTTTTAGAATGTACGGTCGAGGTGACCTTTAGCATATCCGTCAGTCATATTCGCAGGTTACTCATCATTCGCACCATATTTATTTCAAAAATTGTTCTCTTGCGTAAACAGCACAGGCAAGAAGACTAACATAATATATGAACTACGTAGGCAGGATACAGTAGAAGGAAGAAATCACACCCGATACAAGTCGACAGACCTTTCTTTGTAACCCGGCTGCATGACAACCAGAACATTATTGTAAAACGGAATGGCGACATCAATGTTTAGTTTTACGCTTTCGCTGTAGTGACAACAACACTTGGGCGCATTGCGTCGCAGATGGAGGCAGAACTCTCGTACGCGCGATAACGCGCGGATAACCTGGGAACAAGATGCATCGATTAAGCAGTCAGAAACAGCTCTTAAACTATGATGAAAGCCTTTTGTGAGATGTCTGTGATCTGACTGTGGTAAGTGTCAGTGACGCTAGTGAACAACTTGTACCTGATTAGTCCATTTTGCCTGAATCCCGTGCATTCGAATTCTGGTGCCCATCGAGCCGAAGCGGCGGTTGATGCCACGTCCGATGGACTGAGGCTAACCGGGCACTCGTACCTTCCCATATCTTCCCCACCCACAACATCGTCGTCCACAATGCGCACTTCCGCAACTTCTTGCGCTGTTGTCTGTAAAGCAATCTGCCAATTAATACACCGTGTAATTCCAGAAGTTGTCACATTAGTACATCGAGTGGGTAGTGATATTTAATCGCAGAAAAACAGTCGGTGGCGATAAATACTGAAGCAATGGGATAGGTCGATACGCGACATCAGTCGCACGCGTAAAGAGCCTCACCTTTGCCAATAGTTGACTTGTTAGTCGTTAATCTTTAGAACCTTTCAACGGTTACGAATAGCACATCTAACAATAAGCTATGGTTTATTGCTGTACCATAGTATGACACGTCTAGGCTAAGTTGTTGCTTGTTCAAACAAAACTACTTGATTTATCGCCGTCGCTGCGCACTTACACCCTGATCACGCACTTGGCAGGTATCCTTCTGCAAGGTTTTGCCGATACTGGGGTTGTTGTTATCAGTTACCGAAAAAATAACCGGCCATTCGTATTTGGCGGGATCTTTCAACCACTCGGTGCCCTTTCTGCAATTCAAGTCAGGTTTAACTACAGGTCCACAAACATCGACTGCATGTTGTATACGGTAAGCAGAGGTTACTCTGTCACCAGCATTTTCTACTGCTTACGGAGCAATTGTCCCATAGACCTTAGTATCGCATGCGCTCATGACATCACAAGATTTCCCATTAACCAACACACCGCCCTTATTCTCCACCCGCACAATGTCCACCTCGATGCGGTAGTTTGGAGGAAAACTGGGCCGACGAGAACTGCTACTGCCGCCGGTCAACCGACCACTGCTGCTACCGCTCGTAAATCGATCTCCGGAGCTGCCGCCGCCAGTCGAACGATCAAAGGTCGCGCCATTTATGCCGCACTACAAAATGATATCACACTATAGTTCATCAAAACAAAATTTGATCTTTGCTAACAGTCTTGCAAATCATGAAGGCAAAGAACATGACAAAAAATATATAATTACACAGATTTGCTAGTTTTAGAATCGTTAGCTATTCTACCTAGGCTCACCCTACATAATCAAAGCGGTTACGCACTATATGATGAAAACCGTAAGGTTTACCGTAGCGACCAATAGGAGTCCGAAAGAAAGCGTTGCAGATTTTCCCCACATCGTCGTGAGATGTGCGATAGACGCAGGTGGTGTATCACCACTTCTACGGCTATGCAGACAATTATAGCAAATAAGCAAAACTCTCAGAACAACATGCCTGGTGCTCGTTATATATTACTTCGGTGACTTTACGGTTTTCATGGCCAGGGGCTATCAAACATAGAATGTTCAGTGCCAGAATTTTTTCGTATATCACTGTCTGGTAACCGGTTTCAGAAATCATCCAGGTATTCCGCGAAGGTCTTGTCTCCAATAAAAAGCAATCTGTCTAGTGTCACGATCGAGAACACGATTGATGCGTTTACGCCAAGTAAGCAGTTACATATGTTAGATTGTAAACGATTAGCTTTTAACCATAGGCTGTTCTGTATCTCTTATTCTACATATTCATAAGCATTTGTACACTATATGACGGATGCCGAAAAGTTTGTCTCAAAGGCCAACATAAATTTCAAATAAAGCGGTGTAGATTTTTGGCACATAGTCGTAATAATTCGTATGAGGTGTGCTGTATACATAATATGCAAATGATGGAACAAAAACTTCTACAGCTATGTACAGATCCATATAAGAAACCCAGAAATCGAACAAGCTCATTCGCAATGTATGGTGCATGCTGTATACGAATGCGGGGACTTGATTGTTTAACCTCTCTTTTTTCATGGGCTGTCAACCATTAAAATTATTCTCCAGACTCATGTTGTTTCGTATTGCGCTGTCTGGTAATCGGCTTAAGGGTCTTGAGCAAAGGTCTCCATCAAAACATATTTTGTTACGCGAAGACCTAATGCTGTAGGACGGATTAGCACAGGACATGGATTACATCGTCCGAAAACAGGGTCACGGACGGACGGTAGAAAAAAAATTTACGTATGACCGTCAAAGTAGATCTGATGGCAAGCCGGTACTTTCTTTCTGGGCCTTCCATATGGCTGAATATACTGTAGTATGTACTAGTACACAATATCAGAAGCAGTTTCTGCCCTTTACGTTGTGCAGATTTCGTTAGTTCAACAAATACGTGACACTGCATTACTGCTTATATTTGCTTGCGGCTATAAAAACATTAGTTTTATTTTAACATCAGAAACCGCACTCCGTGCATCATATCGTGCGGTCAATCATCCTCATTTATCGGAACTGTTAATTATTAACCACACAGCCTGTAACAATCTAGTCGGCTACCACGGCGAGTATCATCTTAAATAGTAATTCTCGGAAATCTTTTCGAGTCTAAAACAAAAGCTGTTATACCAAGTGCTGCACACAACTAAAGCCAAAATTACTCCAATCAAGCGGATAAAAGATTAAAAAATTAAACGAAACGTATCAAAGTCCTCCGGACGCAGCCGCCTGCAACACGTTCTTTCTAGAATGCAGTCTAGAATGTGGATTCACCAGTTAAGGACAAGAATCAGCTTCTCATAGCAGCAAGCTTTGAGCAGGCTGTGTGCAGTGATGCGGTTCAGCTTTTCCAGTTCCAGATGGGCCAGATCACCGTGAATCCAGTTCCTGAAACGGAACGGGTTACTGTCGCGAGGATCAGCGCTCTGGCGCTCGTTGAGGATCTGTGGAAAGAAAACCACCACTCACAAGGACATCGATCACGAATACATACAATGTATCAAAATAGACCAGTGCTCAGCCAGTTTTTCGCTGGTGCCATTCCGTGAATCCGTCGTTACATTACAGACTAGAAGTCTTAAACAGTCTTTACTTGAACCAGTTGGCCATGCAAATCGTCATCCGAATTATCACTCATCCACTCCGTCCAACAGGCTAAATCCGCCGGGCTCAGCGGCAGCAGACTCTTGTCCATCAAATCCCACAACGCGGTATCCGAAATCTCTTCCCGAATCCGTGCTCTGCGCATACGCACGACGACAGGTGTCTACCAATACAGTCACACAGATAATCTGGAATTGTCAGTACATGTGGCCGAGCTTGATTTTCTGTACTGTAACCATTACCTTATCTTTCGACTTCACGATAGTAACGTCCTTCAGCATCAGATTATGGCAGACAGACGCAAAAGAATTCAGTTCGTCGCGAATGTGATTAACAAAGTTGCTGAAATAAACGTTTCGCTCCACGAAACGCATGGGCCACTGCCACGCGATATCGACCAACAGAAGAGTGCCCAGACGTGGCAGCTGATTTTCCTAATCAAAAGACGTTAGCCATGGCGGCCTTTTATATGTTATTACTGCGTTGCGGTTGTCATTATTATTTTATCTCATTTTTCTGAACTGATAACCGACCAGTGTTTTGCTTCTTCACGGGAACAAATACGATTGTCTATCCTCTACAGGTATTAATTTTGATCACAGTTTCACTTTCGAGATCTCAGGTACGAGCATCTTAACGAACAATGCTCACCTGAAATATGCAACGGAATAAACGCTCGGTGCACAGCAGCGGATCGCGATATCGCCCATCCACAAAACCGTTACGGACATCTGTATCGGAAAGATCCGTATCGGAAACATGATGCGGGTTAACATATATGATGATCCTTGTCTGGGCTGTCCAGCGTTTCAGCAGACAGACACGATGAATGAAACCCGATTGATGGAATCTCAATCGATTCTCCTCATGCACACGAAACATGCGGCTATTAGTCAAGATGTCGTTCCACAGAACGCACACATTGCGCAACTTAGCTTGCGTAACACCCAATAAACACTCAAAGATGTCGGCCAAAATTTCCTTGGGGAGGCGCCGATTGATACCTGACGACGAAAAACGGCTCAACTCTTCCGAGAATGAATAATCATCCATATCCTCCGCTGCTGATTGCAGGTCAAGGGATTTGGAACGGAAGCGCCGCTTCATGCCGCCCGTTAAACATTTCCCAGCGGAGGGCGTCGGCAATAATGGACTGGAAGTTGTAGTTTCCGGTTGCGGTGGAACAACCGCCGAGAACGTGGAGGAACCATCGACAGGGGTGCTAAACGCCGAGACCACAGCGCTAGTGGAGGCTGGAGACGGAGATGTAGTGGGGCACCCAGACGATGACGCCGCCGGCAAAGATGGCACACGCTTCGCGACCGCATCATCGTGTTCCTCATTAGGGCGCTTCCGCTGCGTCGGGGGTGTTACGCCAAGCATCCGGAAAAATGTATCCCTCTGCAAAGAGAACGCCGTCACATATACACAGTATCACCATGTTGAATGTTTGTAATTCGTTCAAGTAGTTTTCTCTTGGTCTATTTACTTGTCGTGTTTCCAATATATTTCGTTATTTTCATGACAGAATAGCAAAAAGTAAAGACGTTAACTGTTCCACTGGAGTTCTTTATGTTTTAAACTGTCCAAAAAACACGCGGCAGACGATCTTTATCGCCCGCATTAATTCACTTCACCTCCAGTTTTGGGCAGCTACTTCGAGAATCCCGATCAAACTTGCGACGGAATCGATCCGTAATTTTCAAAATATGCAGCACACTGGCATCAATGTGTGTGGCCACCATCCACTGTTGCGAACACTTGCGATTGAAATGCTTCACGAGACGCTGATCAGTCGGTGGCGTCTGGTAGGGCCCCGGTGACGGGAACCCACTGGAGACGCCACTTGGCAACTGCACTTCTTCCTTGACATACTGGCCCGGCTCCAACAGACACGCCTCAAGTTCGATGGCACTACGCTGTCGACGAACCCGGTCCGTGGTTACAATCTCCGCCAACGGACCAGCCGGGGTGATGATGCGCACCAGAGCGAACGGTCTGAACATGTCCAACTCAACAAAGTTCCCGGTGAGGAGTACTCCAGGATACCATGTGGCGGGCTCTCCGCGACCACAACGCCACAGAACGTCGACTGGTAAGTTATCCTCAACATCGGGCTCGCAAAACTTTTCCAGCTTGCAACGGTACATTTGACCAAAAGGAAACTGTTGAGCTGCTGTCCCACAACCGAAACTAATGAACAAACCCTCTTCAGCGCAGTCAATAATCCGACCATAGTGCAGCAGTCCGTCAGCTCCTGGAGCATCGACACTGTTCCAGTCCAGTTTTTTATTGAAATAAGCGGCCATGTAGAAAGATCCGAATCCCGATTCCAAAAAGTAAGAAGAAAAGAGTACGAAAGGAATATTACTGATGAGTGAAAATGATTTAATGAAATGAACCACTGGCAACCAAGGATTTACTGTACTCCTTTAACTTGTTAGTTTTATCGAATGCAACATGACTGCTGCCTCTGCGCGGTTGTCGGCACAAAAGTGTGAGGCGGTTGTCGCCTGTACCGTTGTACGTAGTGCCAGATTGTATGTACGTAAGCTCCATAGACACCGGCATTGTATTCGCTATGTCATTCAGTGTCAGATTCATTTATTGCTATAATTATGGCCACGTGTGATGTTAGTGCACAGAATGTTAGTAACCTGAAAAAAGACAAAAAGCTTGATATTCATTTTATAGCAGATTACCAAAGAAAAAATAGCACGCAGTCAGCGCTAAAACTAAAAGAACGAAGTTCATCATCAACGGTGCCCCTGAGTTCTGCCCTTCCATAGTTGCGTTATACCAGACCCTCCAGAAGGAATTGGACCCATCATCGGACACCGACAGTGATCCATCCTCAGTCACCGTTAAACCAATCGGTCTGCCTCACACCGCTCCATTCTTTTGTCAAGAAACCTGTCATAAAATCGGATTTTAAAAATCCTCATAAACTCCACTGGCCACCTAATCCTATTCAACACCCGGGTGACCTTGTACCCGATCGGACTGCCGCGATTCCAGTATCCGTTTTGGGCGGCGAAGATCTAGTTCTTATATTCCGCCGTGAACGAGTTTCTGCTATAGAAAACCATCTGCAGAGAAGCACTGTGAGCTTGGATGAGAACTTCCGGAATGGACAACTTAAGGAATAGGGAGGTTGCCTGGAATATGACTAGCGGGACGAATATCGTCGTTGTTACCAATGTGGAACCAAGGCCAACCGAAGAATTCCCCTTTTTTGCTGCGGATGATGTAGTCGGAGACAATGTTGGCTATCATTCCGTCTCGCTCGCTTACCGAAGTACACAAGTCATTGGTTTCCGGGGCGAAAGCAGTGGTTACGGGGTTCTGGATACCTACAGTTTGACATTAAAATTGTCACATAGGAGATCTTTGGTCCGAAACTATACGGCAGGATTATGTTTCAGTAGTAAAGAACAAACAGGAAACGATTCTGATTCCGTCATTCCGATTCCGTCCAAAGGTTGAGGCCGACAACGGCCAACGCCCAACGGATACTCCGCTAAATGCACTGCCTTTTCTATCATCGTAAATTGCAAAGGTCTTAAACTCAATCTTATTAGGCTAATGGCCTAATGCGTCAACCAGCAAAACTGTAGACGGCCGGGATGCTCACGTCTGCCGATCTCTAGATCGTTTCTCTCGGATCCTTAATTCAGTGCAGTTTGTAGCTGCATGCACCAGTACTTCTACCGTACTGTTACGTAGTCTCACTTTTTTGGTAGTGATGTCATTCTGCGACCGATTAATAACCATACCAATGATGCCTAGTCTTATTTTACGGGAATAATATAATAATGTTTCCACTCAGTACATCGCGCACCTCGGTTCCTTTATCCATAAGATCCAACTTAGTGGGCAGCAGGGAAAAAAATTTATGCATGGATGATAGAAAGATCTACCAAATCAGCAGGAACAAAAGCACAAGTAATTCGTACCGTAGCTGAAGTACTTATTACTTATTACGACGGGAACACCCGGATTTTCGAAAGTCTCCGAAGGCAGCTTGACCAGTTTAGGAGATGTACAACAAGCACTCCAAAGTCCAAACACCGTTAGCTATTCGGCTCAGTCGGGTGCCATTAAATTTTGATGGTTACCGTGCCCTAGTGACAATTACAGGTTGGCCACCTTGGTTTGCTAATTGTTTGAATTATACCACATACGCAGCTGGCTGTATACATGGCCGCCAAATCCAGAAACAAACGCTGCTTGCAATTCGCAAAATATCATTGAATGACGTAATTAACTAAAATCGTTCGCAGATATACAGCTGCAATTGGCAGAATCAAGCTGCTAAAAGATGAACGAAACTTCATAGAATCAATTCGAAGAATTCTTAAACTTGAAGACTTTATTCGCCTGCAGCACATTCTTCCAAAACAGCAGGATTCACCATTTAAGAACAAGAATGAGTTTCTTATAGCAGTTAAGCAGGCTGTGTGAAGGGATGCGGTTCATCTTTTCCAGGTCCAGTGTGGCCAGATCATCGCGAATCCACTGCTTGCCACAAAACAATTGCTATCGCGTGGATCAGCGCTTTGGCGCTCTTTGAGGATCTATGGAAAGAAACGACAACTCACAAAGACTACACGATCTGCGAACTTGCAAAACATATGACCCTTGCAATTTGCAAATCATGTACTATGAAGATTTTGTCACGGGACTACACACTGTGTATTCCGACACCAGTGTGCTTCATGCAAAGCCAGTGTATCGAAGTAGCCCAACACATGAAACAGTGAGCTGTTCTGCCAGTTTTTCATTGGTCGTTAGTCTCGTTACAGCTTTTCCTGCCATTCCGTTATTACAGTAGTACCTCACTTAAGCTTCTCAGTCCCACGTATGTCATACAGATTTCGTCACCTTAAAATGCTGACAGTAAGTTTGCTCACGAAGGTAAATAATCGGCTTGTTCGGTGAATGTCAGATTCGTATAAACCGACATCGCCGCACAGCAGTCCGCAAGACAGGTTAGAACAGCCTTTATGTACCTTAACCAGTTGACGATGATGCAAGTCGCCATCCGAATTGTCACTTATCCACTCCGCCCAAGAGGCGACATCCGCCGAGTTCACCGGCCGCAGACTATTTTCCATCAAGTCCCACAATGTAGACGCCGAGATATCTGCTGTAATATGCGCTTTTGGAATACGCACGGCGACCGGAGTCTAATACAGATACCCGTGAAACACCACTAGACGCGAACGAACTTTATTTTCGGTATTCCTTACCTCATCTTCCACCTTCACTACAGTGACCTCCTTCAGCACCAGGGTGCGACAGACCGACGCAACAGAATTCAGTTCGTCGCAGATGTGACTGACGAAGTTGCTGAAGCAACCGTTTCGCCCCCGAACGTGCGAATGCCATTGCCACGCGATGTTGACTAGCAAAAGAGTATCCAGGCGTGGCAGCTGATTCTCCTAAACGCAAGACGTTTCCGTTAATCCTGGCGGCCTTACATGTCATGTTAAACTTTATTACTGCGTCGCGTGTCAGTGTATATAAGTATGTCACAATTGTTTCATGTATAATTTGCTGTGCAACTGCTAACCGATGTGTTTATATTATTTCTTTGCTTCTTCACGGAGGCAAATACAATTATGTACCTATCCCCTATTCGATCACATCGCCTACAGATAGCAGTCTCATGAAAAGTCCATACTTACTTGAAATATGCAGTGGAACAAACGCCCGGTGCACAGCAACGCATCAGAATGTCGCTTCGGCTGAACCACAAAACGGTCGCCCACATCTAACTTGGTTTCTGAAGCATCTGTATCATCTTCGGAAACATCTGTGTCATGTGCATCGGAAACACTATCAGGGCTATCTACATAATATCTACTTGCAGCTGAAAAACTTTGGTTCACACACTGCCCATATTCTAATATCTGCCAACCGCGGGCAGTCCGTGAAAGCATTAGGTTTTTTTTGTTGTTTTTTTTAACTACCCTACACACGTAGTTACAAGCCACAGTGACACTTCGCGCGTCGCCAGGCTTGGTTTTTGAGCGTTCGGTGCACGGTTCCCTTGAATTTCTGAGGCAGGGTTCATGGCTCGTCAGATTATTATGGTGTGCGATACGCAATTCATAACGTCAGAACGCAGCTAATACATATTCAGTCACGAAAGTACGTAATCGATTGCCGATTCACGAAATATAAGATACGCATGAAACCGGCTACTCGTCTCCCAAGTGCAAACATTACTGGAAAGTGGATACAAAATCAGGACTAACTCAAAGTACTTCTGTTAAAGTGTATGGACGCGGTGATCGACAGCCACTGATCGTTAGCATATTGTGCATCCGTCAGCCATTTTAGCCGGGTGATTAATCTTCGCACCATACTTTATTCCAAAATGTGCTCTTTTGCGTGAACAGGACAAACAATACAGCTTACAATTGTTAGCTTGAGAAGAGTGACATTTGCACTAGACCGTATACAGTATAATGCAAAAACCACACCGATACAAGTCGACAGACCTTTCTTCTAACTCGACTGCATGAGAACCTGAAGACTGTAAAACTAGATGACGATATCGACATTCGTTTACGCTTTCGCTGTATTGACAACAACACTTGGGCGCATTGCGTCGCAGATGGAAGCAGAAATTTCGTACGCGCGATAACGCGCGAATAGCCTGGGAACAAAATGAACCGATTAATCAGTCAGAAACAGTTCTAAATAATGCAAACTATGATGAAAGCTTTTTTTGAGATGTGTGTGCTCGAATATCCGGGGGACATTTGAAGTGATCTGAATGTGGCAAGTGACGCTTATGAACAACTGTACCTGATTAGTCCATTTTGCCTGAATCCCGTGCATTCGAATTCTGGTGTTCATCGAGCCGAAGCGGCGGTTGATGCCACATTCGATGGACTGAGGCTACACGGGAATTCGTACCTACCCATACCTTCTCCACCCATAACATCGTCGTCCACAATGCGCAATTCCGCAACTTCTTGCGCTGTTGTCTGTAAAGCAGTCTGCTAAATTAATACCCGGCTAGGTAGTAACCTCATACTCATACTCATAAAAAAACCAAACGTCTTGTGCTCTACGATTTTTTGTGCTAACTGTAAGATTTTCACTATTTTTGATATTGGAGAATTACGATATTTCACTATTTAAGTGCAGCAGACGTGACAAACAAAAAATTCATAAAGTCACGCGCTTCAATACGGTACTCCTAGAAACCTTTCAAGAGCATAAACTTGGCCTCGCTTGCTTGTTTATTGCAAAGAGCTTAGTTTTTAACAGCTGGGAAACTTTAGTAGTTACTCTCACCACTCACAGCTAAAACAATTCTTCAAAAAAAAGAACAAAAACGTATTTTGGTATTTTTGAAACTATATTTCAAACAAAGCATGTTTTGGGCATTGCAACAGATGTCGCATATTTCAGCTGCCTTAGGTCTGCGTGCTCTTTCTTTAAAATTTTCCGCAAAATTTTTTAGTTTTATCTCTAATTGCGTCACACCACACTGAAGTGATACTATAATATGCCTAAGCGGTAAAGGTCACCTACTGCAGATGTGTTTTCTCTGGATAATTCCGAAGATATCGCTGAAGATGAACCTGAGTTACAGTTAGATCCTATTGACGAACCTGAAAATGAGGATAACGAAACGGATATGTACCTCGTTTCGTATGTTTGGGTGTACAAAAGGCAGCCGTCTGCACCCTCACTGCGAAACAGAGAAAGGTCAGCGCAAGAGCTGCCGAGGCAATCTGCTATTGGCAGGTCAACCGCCCTAGGCACACAAAAAACGGCTCAGTTGGACACTGTGTTGCTGTTTTCTAATTTTCAGTAGAAACATGTTGGTTCTTTCGCACGAAAGTAATATCGCGCAAAAACAAACTCCGTGAAACGTACAGACAAACAAGCAACATCAACAAGAAAACTGTTGTTACTGTGTTGCAGAACAGGAAGCAGAAGGCGCGATTCCTACACCTTGCTTTTCGTGAAAAACTTTTCGTTGAACTCAGGTATTCTCTCGCATACGGTGTTGTTGCTTCTGAATTAAATTTGTCATGTGGAAAAAAGTGTTACACCAGCAAACGTAGTATAATGAACATTTGAACTGGTTCAACCATATTGACGCCGCGGGACTTCATGGAGCTCTCAAAAACCCCAGTGCACATTCACATGATAACGTCATAATTACTAAACTCAAACAATGAAAAAGATAACAAGAAAACGAAAACCAAACCCTGCGAGCGCTGTGCTTGAATGTATGTTGCTATAACGTTTTTTAATTTTTTTACGGAGTTATGAGTATGAGGTACCTACCTAGCCTTTGCCCATAGTTGACTCGTTAGCTGTTAATCTTTACAGCCTTTCAACCGTTATGAATAGCACGTCTAAGCTTAGTTGTTGCTTGTTCAAACAAAACTACTTGATTTATCGCCGTCGCTGCGCACTTACACCCTGATCACGGACTTGGCAGGTATCCTTCTGCAAGGTTTTGCCGATACTGGGGTTGTTATTATCAGTTACCGAAAAAATAACTGGCCATTCGTATTTGGCGGGGTCTTTTAGCCACTCGGTGCCCTTTCTGCAGCTCAAGTCAGGTTTAACCACAAACACCGAATGCATGTTGTACAAGCAAATTACCTTGTCACACGAGCATTTCTACTGCTTACGGAGCAATTGTCCCATAGACCTTGGTATCGCATGCGCTCATGACATCACAAGATTTCCCATTAACCAAAACACCGCCCTTATTCTCCACCCGCACAATGTCCACTTCGATGCGGTAGTTTGGAGGGAAACTGGACCGACGAGAACTGCTACTGCCGCCGGTTAACCGAACACTGCTGCTACCGCTCGTAGAGCAATCTCCGGAGCTGCCGCTGCCAGTCGAACGATCGAAGTTCGCGCCGTTTATGCCGCACTAAAAAAATTAATGATATCACTTTATAGTTCATCACAACAAAATGTGTTCTTTGCTGACAGTCTTCCAATCATGAAGGCAAAGAACATGACAAAATATTTAAATACACAGATTTGTTAGTTTCATAATCGTTAGCAATTCTGCAGGCTCATCCTACATAATCAAAGCGGTTGCGCACTATATGATGAGAACCGTAAAGTTTACCGTAACGACCAATAGAAATCCGAAAGAAAGCGTTGTAGATTGCAACTGTCTGGTAACCGGTTTCAGAGAATCATCTAGGTATTCGGCGAAGTTCTGTCCTCGTGAAAAGGCAGTCTGTTACGATCGAGAAACAGACTGTCTTTTGTTGTTCCTTTTGTTGAAATAATTATGGTTTTCAGTGTAATTTGTAATGCTTGGGCGCGTAAGAGTTAAGGGTGGTGTATACACCCTCTTAGTATCCGGCAACGGAGTGCGTGGCAAAGACCCAAACTCACTGGAGACGTTGGTACACCCGGCTTGGCAAAAATCCGGTTAGCACACCTTTCTGATCACCGCATGGGACGCCAAGACTGTACAAACGGATATTAACAAGGGAATGGGTGCCCTGAATGCGGGATTGCAAGTGTGACTGGACGCGTATCCCGATTCGGGCGCTTACGGTAACGAAGCCTTCTCGGAAGAGCCCAACTGGCAGCAAGCCTTTTGGGGGTCCACTTACCAGCGTCTGCTCAAGATCAAGAAAGACATTAATCCTAGTAGGTTGTTTGTGTGCAACATGTGTGTTGGGAGTGAAGAATGGGATGATTCGGGAAACTGCCGCTTATAGATACGATACGATGTTTTTACATGAGTTGTACATACTGTACGTTTGCCCGGTTTTATCGTTTTGATGACAATTGAGATCCTCCGCTGGCGTAAAAACAATTCCATGTTTTTGTGTGGGCCTAAAAACAATTCCATGTTTTTGTGTGCTCAGTTCATGAGCAACTAGATGACAATATGTTGGGTCGTGCTAAACCCTGGGTTTGGTAGCTGGTAATGGTAATGGGAGACTGGTATCTGGTATGGTAGTGGTAATGGGAAGTAGATGGGACTGGTATCTGGTATCCTGAGATCTGGACTTAATGCACAAACTGGTATCTGGGTTTAATAATAATTCTGTGTTAAGTGCGCATTGTATGTACATGCTGTTAGTATAGGATGAGAAAGTTCTTTCTGCGAGGTACTGCAAATTGCTAAGAGTGGAGTGCAACTGTTGCAAAGTATCATTCACAAAATTGCTGGATAACTCCCTGTGAAGCAGCGCACAACAAAACATTCCGAAAAGCACATTTCTAGCACAATTATTGTTGATTTCTTGAGTTTCCAAAAGGAATAACCCGCTTTCATGCAGTCAGCAATAAAGCAATAATATGTATACGGTAGTTCGAATAATATGTATACGGTAGCCTATGCAAATGATATGTCTTATTATGACCATTAATTCTTACGGTAACGCTTTCCTTTCAAGAAAAATAATCAACCACGATAACATCAACAACGGACATTAGCTGCGCCCTGCTATGCCAACTTCGAAGCGACTTTATGTGCGTCAGTATTTACTGCAATACTACAATATTTTACGAAGCACTGCAATAGTTTGTGCCATTGTGGCTATCGGTCTTCCGGTTTTCGACTGCATTTTATACCCTTTATACTTATTTAGCACAAAATGCTACACCATTACTATAAACAAGGCATCAACGCTCCTTGTAACTACAAGTCTGCATTCTAATGATAGCAAAATCAACATCGCAAAATATGCGCTGCTTGTGTGGTCTACACACAGTTTCTTACTGTAAATAGGTAATTTCTTCATTGACAAAAACCGCAACAGCACAAATAGCTAACGCACTAGGTCTATGAAAAGTATATCACATGGTATACAAAAGTATATCACATTTCACAAACAACTAAAATCACTGCCCGATACCTCAGAACGATCGGGTACTGGAGACCACCCACAACGGACCCTGCATTACCCGTTTACAATTGTCAAACTAACTCCAGAAAATTATCCTGTGAAGGGAAGTCCATCCCCTTCCCACATGTGTATGGTCACCCTTGTATGTGGTATCCACCCCTTAGGGTATTCCCTGTTCTTGCACTATAAAAGCGCTCTGAGTGTGCATCCGCTGGCCAGTCGGACCAGTCGGATGTTGTGGTCATCATAAAGATCTTGCTATACGCCCGTGTGCTCGTTCCCCGTCACAATCCAGCAAATTTGTGGCCTTGTACAGTTAGCTGCTTTGCAAGTGTTGCCCGACACGCTTAGGAATCGGCAGTACTACTCAGAAAGAGGAAAACACTAGGATCACGTGCAATCCGCACATTGCACACAGATTAAGACCAGATACCAGATCCTGTACGAAGTCCAGATCCCAGGGTACCAGATACCAGTCTGGTCTACTTCCCATTACCACTACCATACCAGTTACCAGACTCCCAGTACCATTACCAGCTACCAAACCCAGGTTTTAGTACGACCCCAATATGTTCTGTTAAGATCCGTAAATATTTGTTGTTCAAAGTAGTTGTTTTGGTTCCATCACAGAATTGTTTTTGCTTGTTGCCGGCGTTAGATTGCAATAACAATAACAGTTCGGCTTAAAGAGAACACAAACCGTTGTTGTAAACAAAGCCATTAAGAAAATAATTATGGCTTGCGGCATCCGTCCGAGCTTCAACGTGTCAGACTATTTCGTGACTCCATGTAATTTTACTATAAAGTTTTTAGAACTTCAATCTGATGATCTCTAGTCATTTACATAATTTTATTTGCAGGCACTTTAGAAGTAGCGAAATATTTTTAACGTTTATGTAGCACTTTATTGAGAACGGCCCCTATCATTACTGGGAGTTCACGGAATCTGGCTCCAGTAACGTGACGACAAAAAACCGAATACAGTCCATTTGCCCGGCCAGCCATACATTTTCCCCACTGTTGCCGTATCTGAACTGCACAAAGCTGGAATATTGGATGCACGAAGGATCTGTAAAGAATGTTCCTCAGATCTACTTGTTTTCTCTTGGTATTTCTATTGGTATGAGTTCACAATACTAACCTGTATAATGCGGGAATAACCTTCAAAGGAGATTTTCAGAGCTTTTCTGTGATAAATGTATTATATTTCAGTATTAGCTTTCTGTTATTTTTTAGGTTGCTTCCGTCCGGTTAACATCATCCGATGTACTGTACGTGAACGAAACAAATGCAATTGCTGACCAGTTATACGAGGTTTCTTCTACTTGCGCAGATATCAAACTTACAACCACACCAGCGCTACAAAGTGTCGATGTCTTCCCGGGGATGCTTGTTGGCCGACAAGTGATCAGTGGAACGACCTAAACACCACTGTCAACGGACGCCTCATCGTTCCGCATCCAACAGGTCTGTGGTCACATTCCCAACTCTGGTCACCGACCGGCAACGACATTAATGGATGTTTTTACTGATGGACACTTTTATTAAGGGACACTTTCTGCACATTTTCGGTCACCGCTAGATTATCGGACATTTTCTCGGCATAAATTAGGTGTTCTTCCACAGAGCAGCGAAAGTTGAATTTTTGACTATAACGTTTTTTTACCATACTTCTACAGTTTATCGTACTTTAGTAATTGCCAGTTTTTGGTCACCATGGTGAACTGTGTACTTTAGCATATCCATGTTACGGTGGTGCGGGATTCGATGCCGAGGAATGCCAATCGATCCGGCTGAACTACGGCGAGCCGCATTTCCTGTATAATAAATCCGGCAGCATGTGGAACTTCAACTGGGAGGATCTCGGCGACCAACGCTGCTCGCTGGAAGGATCGCACCAGTTTGACACCGTCTGCCGCACAGGAAGCGTTCCCGCTTACGCAGTCGACATCCACACCGTCCAGGACATCCAGAGCGCACTCAGCTTCGCCAATCAGCATAATCTGCGCATTGTGGTCAAAAGCACAGGACACGATTACCTTGGCCGTAGTACGGCGCCGGGCGCGCTGATGATCTGGATGCACAACTTCCAGGGCAGCTTAGACATCAAGACATCGTTTACGCCCAACGGATGTGATGCCAGTCCACAAGACGATGATCCCGTTATCACGATTACGGCTGGAAAAACCTGGGACGAAGCCTTAGCCAAGGTCCATAATGAACTGAACGGAACGTACAAGGTTGCCAGCGGTTTCTGTTACGATATGGCAGCGGCTGGTGGGTATACTCTTGGCGGCGGCCATGGTCTTTTGTCCCCATCATTCGGTCTCGCGGTGGACCACGTCTTAGAGATAGACGTGGTTACCGCCAATGGGAAATTGCTAACTGCCAATGCGTGTCAGAATAAAGACCTCTTCTGGGCTCTGCGTGGCGGTGGAGGTGGCACGTTCGGCATCGTGACATCCATCACCTATAAACTGCACTCCACTCCCCGCGGCTTCATAGCCTACTCTTTCCTCGTTACGGATCAGAACAGAACTGGTAATTTGAGCCCGGCGCAGGTGGAGGACATTTTGGAGGTGTTGTTGCGACGGATTCCTGATCTGGAAAATTCCAACTGGGCTGGGCACTACTTTTTTAGTCCAGCGTTCGGATACGCGTTTTTCCTGCTGATACCACCTGATCGAACAAACAAACTGGTACCAGTCGATGCACTGAGGCACGAACTCGTCAGCAAGCAGGCCAGCTCG